>CATIWQ010199543.1:0-17994 GCA_949673415.1 Euphorbia schlechtendalii | reverse complement strand
CATTAAACACCATAGTTTAAGTCATTTTTATACTTCATATAAAAGATTTCATGTGGTATGTAGTTGTTTTTTATGCAAAATGTAGGTACTAGGTAAATCATGGAAGTAAAATGATTAAAGTTGGAAATCTATGAAGAAAGAGTGAAAAAGGGGCAAAAAGATGCTTGGAACTTAATGATTTGGCTTAAGAACGAAGCTGTTGAAGATCGGTAAAGTTACAAGAAGGATTCTAAAGAAAAACACAATTCACAGTCGCGATAACCATTCACGATCGTTACTTAGTATTCTTCATAACAGAAAGTTACCATCCAAGAATTCACCGTCGTGACATGTACTTCACCGTCACGACATTGACGATATTTTGGTTAACTCTTCTCAACTATGAACCGCTAGATAAGAACGATCAACCACCATCAACTACCAAACGAAAAGACACCTTTTGGAAGTTAACCAATCATGAAAGGGTGCCTTTCCATTGTGGATTAGATCAAATCAACTCAACCAATCACAATGAAGTGATGCAATCTTTCGCCAATGGACACAAATCTTCGTATAGATAGACGCAACCCTTCATACTCTATAAATAGGGATCCAAACCTCACCAATTTCATGAAATGGGTGGTAGAGAAAGTGAGAGTGGCGTATATGGTGTTTAGATAGAGAGAAAAATAATCTAGAGTTCGTTTCATTCTAAGTTAGTGAGAAAATGTATAAGTGATTCGAACCTTATTTTTTATCACTAGATTTCTCTATATATTCAAGCGATTGTTGTATAAGTGTAATTGCAAATCACTTGTCAGTAAAAGTTTTCATTCTTCAATATTCGTTTGTTCGATATTCACAAAGAATAGCATCCTAGTGGAAGTTCTGTATGAGTCGAGACCGAATTCAAAGTAGACGCAGGAATTGCGAGAATTGACGACTCCCATTAGAGAGTGGATGCGGTTTAATCAACTTTAGCTTTCACTTGCATACCTTACAACATTGTGATTATAATGTGTCATAATGTGTATTTCATGTTGAGTCTTTTATATTAATCAAGTTATATGCTTTTGAGTTAACTTTAAGAGTAGTTTCGGGGTTAACAAGATTCTGTATAATAATTGGATCTGTGATTATAACGCTATTTAGTGCGCCAACATTTTAGGAATGTTAACTTGCTAAATATAGCTATGTGAGAGTGAACCGTACTAAGCATAGTAGTACTGTTATTCATGTTTATATAATCATCTTAATTCGGTTGCACTAGATTTAGAAAATTCATTTAATGTGTTGCTTTACGGTGAATAATTGAATATTTGAATATCTAAAACTGAATTTGTTAAATTAGTTTAGTTTACGTAATATCTTTGTTGATTTTGCATGTTTTTTTTGCTATACTTGTTCGTAGGGATAATCTATACTGATTTCTTCTACTATGATCTATATACATTTATCCACTTCGTATCCCATCCTACCCAATTAAAATAAAATCATTTATTTATTTTCTTTTGTTCTGTTTCTCTTGTTGATCTTTAGAGCTGGTTCCTTCTCTGTTGGTTCGATATCTTTTAAAACTACATTGCAATTGTATACCTATAGTTATCATCATTTTTCTATTTGATAAGTGGTTTTGACAATACCTGTACTTTAAAGCCAAAGATTCACGAATAAGTTATTAAACTTATCAGTAGAAAAGTGACAAAAACCGCTTAGCTACCATTTGCGAACTAATATTTAAGTTGTTATGGAAACAGTAGCTAGTGGTGTGGAATGACCAATGTCAGATCACGTTTGAAAAAATCAAGCAATACCTGATCAAGCCTCCCATTCTAAAGCTCCCCATTCTAAGACATCCTCTTATCCTCTACTTGTTCATTGAAAAGTCCTCTGTTTTAGGCAATAATAGTACAAGAGGATGATGACAAGAAGGAGCACACAATATAATGCTTAAGTAAGAAGTTGGTAGAGTATGAAACCCGCTACACAGTCGTGGAGAAGATTTGTGTGGCAATGTTATGGCTGACTAAGAAACTGCAGCATTACTTCCAATCTTATTGAGTTCAGGTGGTGGCTAAGGTCGACCCCATGAGATACTTATGCCAGTCCCCCACACTGGCAAGCTAGCTCTCTCGATAGTTGTTGCTCCTCTCCAAGTTCAACAATGAGTATATCACAAGGAAAGTCATTAAGGGCCGAGCGGTAGCTGAATTCTTAACTAATCAGGCCATGGACTTTGATTACGTAGAAAACCTTGAGTTCCCAAATGAGCAACTCTCCTTGGTAGAAGAAGTGAAGAAGGAATGGACTATGTATTTCTATGGCACAATGAATCGCAAGGGAGCAAGAGTAGGCATAGTCTTGGTCACACCCCAGAATGAGGTCATTCCACTATCCTAGCTTTTGGAGTTCCCGGTCATGAATAATGGAGCAAAATACAAAGCATGTCTATTCAGCTTGGAAGATTTAAGAAAGGTGAAGGGTAAGGAAGTCTCAATCATCAAAGATTCAACCTTAGTAATTCGGCAAGTAATCGGTGATTGGGAGATCAAGGAGGAGTCGTTTCACCCCTCACTGGAAGTTGTCTGGATAGACTCTGCCAAGTTCTATAAATGTGTATTTCGCCACATTCTACGAGAAGATAACCAAATGGCAGATTCCCTAGCCACTTTGGCCTCTATGTGGGAAGGGCCCCAGACCCAAGCCATGAAACCATTGGTGCTTCAATCGGCTAGAGAGCCTTATTATTGCAAAGCAGTGATAGTCGATGAGGACTTGGACTCTTGTTACTGGTACTTCGATATTATCCAGTTTCTAAAGATGGGATTTATCATGAGGGTGCCACGGACTCTGAGTGCACTTCCCTCCGTCACTTGGTCATCCAATTTCGACTTCTTGATAATGATTTGTTTAGATGTACTCCAGGGGTTTGTTGCTTCGTTGCTTGAATGGGAATGAGGCTATGCTCATTACATGATGTATGCACATAGGGGATTGTGAGCCACATATGAATGGATTAGCCCTGTCCAAGAAGATTCAACGTCAAGGTTATTATTGGACTACTATGGTACTGCGTTGTGGAAGTGAAGAAATTCCATGAAGGCCAAATCTATGGGGATCTCAGCCATCTACCCCCCTTGGATCTCCACCATTTATCTACTCCTTGGCCATTCTCGGCATGGGGGATCGATTTAATTGGAGAGATTCTCCCCTCATCTAGCAACGACCATAGATTCATCGTAGTGGCTGTCGATTACTTCTCCAAGTGGGTGGAAGCCGAATCCTACTCCAATATCACCGCCAAGAAGATGGCCAAGTTCATAGAGAAACACATCTTCACCTATTATGGGATTCCTCACCACCTTGAGTTAGATAAAGGAGTAAATTTCCAAGGGACAATGGTAGAACTCCTAAAAGAATATGTTATTGAGCATCATCGCTCTTCACCATATAGACCACAAACTAATGGGGTGGAGGAAGCAACCAATATGTCCATAAAAAAAATCCTGAGCAAAATGGTGACTACTTATCGAGATTGGGTAGATAAGCTCCCTTTTGCAATCTGGGCCTACAGAACGAGTATTAGGACCCCCACAAACCAAACTCCTTTCTCACTAGTATATGGAATGGAGGCGGTCTTGCTAGTGGAGATATAAGTGGGATCATTAAAGATAGCCCTGGAAACCAAGTTAGGAGAGTCAGAATGGGCCAGAGCTCGATTTGAACAGCTTAACATGATTGATGATCACTGCCTCAAAGACTTGGAGCACCTCCAAATGTATAAATAGCTAATGGCCAGAGTGTACAACAACAAATTCAAGCATCAGAAGCAACCCCTGAAAGTAGGAGTCTTAGTATTGAAGCAATTAAGGCCTTCGAACGTGGATGTTAGAGGGAAATTCAAGCCCAATTGGGAAGGTTCGTTCATAGTCAAGCAAGTGCTAAGCAAAGGGGCAATCAAGATTATGGATATGGACGACAACGAGTTCGTCAACCCCATCAATCAAGACAGGTTTAAGCACTACCACATTTAGGAAAAGAAACAAATCTAGAATAGTAGTACAAAAACAAAAAAAATATGTATATAAGCCTATCAGCTAACACTCTGTTAGTTGAGTAAAATTAGGGCCTTTTTTGGCAAAAATAAGATAGTCCGCTGAGTTGAAAACCCGAAAAGGGCGATTCAGGCAAAACTTACTACAATGAGTGAAGAATAAATACATTAGTTAGAAAACCAGAGAGGGCTAGCTAATGATAGGAGTCAGATCACTCGAAACATTTGTACTTCAATTTATTTCATCAATAAAGATATCATTTCCTACTGAAAATGTTTAATGTGTATGCTCATGGAAAAGCATGAATGACAATGGTTGAAATGTTACAAGTAAACAACAAACATTTTTACGATACAATTAGTCTAATAGTTTGTACTAAGGAAAAGACAAACAAATCCGATAGAATCATACCACACTGGTATATTCTAAGCAAAAGTTGATTAATTGTATCTAGTCATGCTCATCCATCCAGGAATGCCCCTTGGTGGTTAGCCCCTGCTTGTTATAATTTATGGGTGAATAATCGGAATGGTTTCCCCGTGGATCACCAATTAGGAAAAGTTTCTCCAAAAGCCAAACCTGAGATTGACCCTATTTAGAAAAGTAATAATGAGGGAAGTAAATGATCATCACAATCTTACATCGAGAAGCATGAAGCGATCGTCAATTAGACCGGGATAGAAGATAGTGTTATCCATGCTAATAAGGTTCTCTACCAGTGCTAAGGTAGATGGAGAATTCCTCCGAGAAATTGGGTAGATGATGGACATCAATCAAAATGGAGCAATATGGCTAATTCCACAAATAAACTCTGACATCAGGACCAGGGCCACCATGAAGGGCCAAGCAATGTGAGCTCTAGGGACACCAATGCACCACTCCAGCACCGAGTTGACCTGAAACCCTCCTAGGGATGATGGGTGTGCGAGAAAAGGGGTCATAGAGTCCAAATTCCACAAACCCCTAAGAGAAGCTTCGGCACTGAAGCGGTAGAATGGGATCGCTAAAGGAAAAGCCTGGGGGCATGGGATCCCAAGGATGGCCTGGTACTCCTCGATCATTGGGCATAGCTCTTGGTGAAAAAATTGAAAGACATGGGCGGCAGGATCCCAAAATGAAATGGAGGCCCTAACCAATGCCGTGTTCACAGGGTGAAAAGCGAGATATCGAAGACCCCACAAGCCGAATCTTTAGAGTTTTTTCTAGTTGGGGTTCTTCAGTGTACGTAGGAAGGCCTAGAGTTGTTGATTGTAGGACGCCATTAGAAAAGGAGGGAAAAAAAGCTAAAAAAGAGTGCAATATCATTAACGATATTGTGATATCATTAACGATATTGTGATATCATTAACGATATTGCTTTTCTAGAAATTTGCCTATATCTATTAGCGGACTAAATTTTCCCATGTTGTTAATGTTATTGAAGTTACAATGGTTAGTAGGAAGTGCAGTTTTGACTAAAAGTTAGTTTACGGGTCAATTTCAGACTGGGGGAAGTACCGCTAAGGAATGAAACCACTACAAGCATCATCGCATCAAGCAGAAATCAAATGTTGTAATAAATAAAGGAACTTGGTTAAATTCAACAAAATACTAAGACAAAAGCAAGAAAGTAGGTGTCAGCTACAATGAGTTTTGTCACTACGGTTTAAGAAACAACTAATGAAAAGAAAAATGCCTAACTAGAAGAAGAATCTCCCTCATCTTCATCCTCCGCAATCTCAGCAATGCGGCTATCCTCCTCCAAATCTCTACTCCCCGATCTGCCCCTATGCATACTGGAGCGGGAAGAGGACCCACGGTGCATCCTTGAGCGAATCCCAGATCCGTCTCCACATCTCTGGGATTGGGCCAGCTGCCTCTCCAGATCCGTGATCCTTAGATCCTGGGTTGGCACGTGCTCCTAGGACCTCAGATAGTTTTGGTACTCCACGAAGATCAAGGTCTGCTATTGGAAGCATGCATCATGACATAAACACTCACAAGAACGTCAACATATGATGAACAAGCATACACATTAACATGCATCCATAAATATACATGTTTTATTAAAATATGAATAGGATTACCTCAGCTGCTCCATTCTGCCCTATGATCATATCGTGAGCAGACAGATAGTGGCAGATATAACTCTCTACGTCCGCCCGAGGAACCTAACAAAATAATGCAAAAGTCAACGGTAAAGAACCAACCAAGTTAAAAAAGGAAAGTAAGAAGGAATCTGACATGAGTGGTGTCCTCTAGAGCGAAGGTTACGCTGTACGGGCTCTAAGGCAACGTGTGCACTTGCTGCTCCCCAACCCTCTCCATCAAAGAGAAGGTAGTCTCCAAGTGGGTGGTGGAATAACCCTCCACAAAGCCAGGGATGTGATACATCTGGTCCAGGGAGTCGGCTTGGGGTTCTCTAGCTTGCTTGCCCACACCAGCTTATTTCAAAATAGTTAGTATCATACAAGCATGGTTAAGGAACTCAAAATTTGAGGAAATCCATACCCTCCAAGGACCCGGGCCACCACCACTGTGACTTCCGCTACCGGCACCTCATCTGTGACTAGGATCTTCATCGAGACCATCACCTTTACTGCCTCCTACGATGTCTGCATACTCCTCCTTGTCATCCGAGAGGGCTCCACCCATCATCTCCATGGCCTTCTAGCGATGCCAATTCTTTAAATCATCAGGAGTAGTGCGAGGGTATGGGGGAATTAGCCGACCCAAGTGCGCTAGGTAAGAACCACCGATAGAAGGAGCCACTGCGCCATCCCCCTCGAAGAATGTGGCCCGATCCTCCATAGATTTGATCATCAGGTTTGGCTAGAATACACCGGTAAGGGGATGGGGAGGCATAGGCCACTCTACAACTACCGAAGTCCACCAAAACTGGACTCTCTCCCCTAGGTACCACTCGAGGGAGAGAGGGGACTCCAAGACTAACCAGTGGTCATCAACATCAATCCACATGGTCACCACCGCCATCCGATTGGGCACCAGGGGCCAAGGATTCGAGTTGATCTGCAATCATAAAAAAGAAGCACATGTTCACAATAAGATAATCAAAGTAAGGAAATGACAAAAGATAAGGGGAATCGTTTAAATACCTACTCAAGCATGAGGCTACGGAGGCACTCTCGATATCCGCTCCGCCACTTGCGGAGTCCCCCGATTAGATGGCACTAGATTGCTAGAAGGGGCTCATCTTAAACTACCTTGGTCTTGAAGAGCGGATGAGGGAGAATATGGTACGAGTAGGCCCAGACCTGAAAATAAAGTCAAATAAAGTAGCGAAAATAAAAAAAATAAGTATAAAAATACAAAAGGCAATCAATTACCTGAAGGAGAATGTGACTCAACTTGAGGGCCTTTTCATGGGCCCTCATCACACAATCCAAGCCAAAGTACATCTAGCCCAAGATAGCCCTCGACCAATTTAGGACCAAGATCGACGCTAGGTCCTAAACTGCGGAGATCAACCTAAAATTGATCTTGCTGGAGGCAACAAGGAAGAAGAGCACCATCAGCAGGCTAATGATGAATGAGTGGATGCACTAAGCCCTCTGGTCCGCAGGTACCTCATCCATTGCACCCTAGTAATGGCACAGCTCCTTGTAAGAGAGCTTACCCACCTGGAGGGCCATGCCAAATAGCTCGCGCACCCAGTTGATCACCCGGCACGAAGTGAAAAAGCAGTCCATAAAGATGTCGAAATGGATGGCCCCCATTTGCTAGAAAAGGCCGGTTATCACCACCACATCCGAAGAAGTGATGGTCAGCTCTCTAACAAGAAGGTGGAAAGTGTGGGTGATATCCGACCAGTGCTCAATCGGTGCAGTACAAGCAGGGTGGGAGAGATGAGGCATATACGCCAGCAAAACCCACGTGAGTTCGCCAAATCTAGTGGCATCAATGGCATCCCGAAGCTTCGAGTCTCTAACTATGTGGTTCCACCATAGCCCCTATACCAGCAAAGTTGGTATAAGTCTGTGGCTGCAAAAATAAACGTACAGAATACAAGAATAAATCGTAAAACTAACTCGAAGATCCGCATCCTTTCACTCATGAACATATTTTTTTCAGGAATGCGTGCCATTTTAAACTATAAGTTAAGTCAAAATTGCAAGTAAAATTGGTTTTTAGTGAGGTAGAAACTATTTCTACCTCTGCCCCGTGATGCCATTAATGACATTGCAATGTCGTTAACGACATTACAGTGGCAGAGGCAGAAACAGCCTTTACCGCGATTTCAATCCCTAAAAATCCAACTTTTTACGTTTTAATCCCTCACATCGAGTTCCAAATCATCCTAAACTATGTATAATCAACAAATAAAGCCTAATCATGCATCAATTTCATCTAAAACATACAATTTTCACGAATATCCAAACCCAGGTTTTAGACTAAAATTGGGAAAAAACTCGAAATTGAGGGAGTTTCGGCTTACTTGGACTACTGATGCATGTTCCCCGAGCCTCGAGTGGAGAGTAGTGATCAGGAAATCGATCAAAAACCTGAAGAATTCATCATTCCGTTTGAAACAAAACACCTCCTCCACCGAACACCGTTTGAAGTTCGAGATGTCGGGGTGGGCCTCAAGAGAAGAGGAAGAAATGACCTTTGGGTTGAGGGACTTGATCTTGCACAACATTTTCACCTGAAAAAGGGAGAAGAAATTTCATTTTTTGTAGGAGGGGCTATTTTTAAAGCTGAAAAGAAGAAAAGGGGAGGAAGTTAGGTTTTATTTTAAAATCTGGAAAATGTTGTCATTAATGACATCACCCAATGTCGTTAACGACATTGACTTTTGGCCCAGCCCATCTATTTTATTTTCAGCCCAAACTCATTTTCAACCCCTTGAACTCCATAAAAGTCACCAAAAACACTTCGGTAACTTTGGGAACCTTGCAAACGGTTCCGAAACTTGGGCACGCGTCCCAAATTAATTATCAAGCGATCATATTTTAATTCATGAAAATTTTTTCTTTTAGCAATCTCAATCAAGGAATTAAAACATGCATTCATAACTTACATGTTCGAAATTCTTGACTTTTTACAATCAACGAACTTTCTACAGTTCAAATTTTTCTGACTTTATACAGTCAAAGAACTTTCTACAATTCAAAATTTTCTAACTTTCTACAATTAAACGAACTTTCTACATTTCAAAATTTTCTAACTTTTTACAATCAACGAACTTTCTACAGTTTAAAATTTTCTGACTTTTTACAGTCAACGAACTTTCCACAGTTCAAAATTTCCCAACTTTTTCCAGTCAACGAACATTTTACAGTTCAAAATTTTCTTATTTTTTACAGTCAACGAACTTTCCACAATTCAAAATTTCCTAAATTTTTACAGTCAACGAACATTTTACAATTTACAATTTTTTAACTTTTTACGGTCAATGAACTTTCTACAGTTCAAATTTTTCTGACTTTATACAGTCAACAAACTTTCTACAGTTCAAAATATTTTGACTTTTAAAATCAAACGAACTTTCTACAATTTGAAATTTTCTGACTTTTAACAATCAACGAACTTTCTACAGCTCAAAATTTTCTAACCTTTTACAGTCAATAAACTTTCTACAGTTCAAAATTTCCTGACTTTTTACAGTCAATGAACTTTTTACAGCTCAAAATTTTCTGACTTTTTACAGTCAATGAACTTTTTATAATTCAAAATTTCCCAACTTTTTATAGTCGATGAACTTTCTATGGGTTGAAATTTCCTGACTTTTTACAGTCAACGAACTTTCTATAGTTCGTAAACTTCTTACTTTTTATAGTTAGTGAACTTACCATAGTTCAGGTCTTCTCAGACCATGTCCCCACCCACGTTTCAATGGACTTTCCACCGCCTACTCATGAGATCCTCAAGCAGAAGAAAGGAGGCATATAGCCAATGGTGTCAACGAGCCGAAGGTCAACCTTCAAGGGGCAGTTATAACCAAACAGGAAATTCACAAGGGGCATGGAGAAACCAATCCCGGAAAGCGATGCACCGAGATGAGAGCTTCTAACCATCATTCTGAAGAGTGCCAATTGTGACCAGGTACGTATTATCTCTAAAACCTCGCTGCACTTTCAACCGTGGGACCATACTGATCTCATATCAGCATTGATCCCACGAGGGCCAGCTTGTGAGCATAGGATTTTACTCTTGACTTGCGAGTTTAATTATGAAGCTGTAATATTTTCCCTTGTTAATTTTTTTACATTTTGCAAGGTCTTGAAATAGTCTGGAAATCACCTGCCTTGTTTCTTTGGACCTTTTCTTTCTTAAAAAGCCCAAGATAAAAAAAAAAGCCCAGCCTGGCCATGCAATGTCGTTAACGACATTACAATGTCATTAATGACATCGCAATATCGTTAATGATATTAACTAATATCGTTAACGACATTGTAACGGCAGCAGAACCAAAATTGAATTTTGTGGACTTTTTCATCTGAAGAGCAAATCTTTGCCCACTTACTCGGATCTTATCTTTTGAAATACAACTTCCACACTTTATCTAAGACTAAAAATTCAACATTTAGAGAGGTGATTAAGGAAAAACTTGAAAAACTCCTACATTGACTTCTTTTTTAGATTGAAGGGGGTCTCTCTTTAAATGGGAGCTTGTTTTTTTTCAGAACAAAAGGAGACACATTTTAGCAGAAAAGAGGGGAGCTCACATTTTAGCTAAAGGGTAGAAGAAAGTGAGCTTGAGAGAAGTGAGTGTTGATTTGAATGGTTTTTTTGGTTTTTAAGCATTCTAAAAGCATTTTAAGTGTTTTGATAACAAAGTAATCATCTTTTAATTCCTTTTAACTTGTATTTTTGGAACTTGAGCGTGTAAGTTCATGGATAGGGCATGAACTTGGGTTATCTCGGGTCATTTAGGCAAGTTTGAGGTTTAGTCTACTTATTTCAGAAAGTGAGGTATGTTGAGAGTTTAAACAAATTTGAGGTTTAGAGTTCTTTTAAGACATTTTCTACTGAGTTCTAGCTTAATAAGAACTTGGTTTAAGTGTCTACAACAAGCATTTTTTACTCATTTAGAAATTTTTAATCTTTAAGTTTGTTTTCGGTAATTTTTTGAGTTTTTAAGTTTTCGGAAGTCTAAACTTGAGTGAAGGAGGATTTCTACTTCCTTTCTTCCTCTTGTCAAGACTCACATTTAGGGAGTTTTAACTCTCTTCATAAAAGAGTAGCACTTACTCTTCATTTTCTGACAAAATCACAAATCGAACCAAAGAAATGAGGAGGAACTTTCAGAGATTTTTCATGGACCGAGCGAAGTGGATTCAGGGAAACAGGGCAAGCCTCTGAATTCCTAGAGTCGTGTCTTACTTTTTTGTGTCATATGTTTGTGTTGGATGGTTGAAAATGGAAAAAATATAAATAAAATAGAAACTGCCCATGTTCTGCCCCTGCAATGCCGTTAACGGCATCGCAATGCCGTTAATGACATTGTTGATGTCGTTAACAACATCAGTTTCTAGGAAAAACACACGTAAAATATTCATAAAATTTCAATATATTGATTTATGTTTAGGAGGGTCAGTGGTAACCATTCAGTCCTGAAACTTGAGTTTTTAAGTAATATAATGTGTATGTGTGAAAATTTTACGAACCCGAGATCATCCCAAAGGGATTTGGGACTGTTGAAGTCTATTTCCCTTCACCGAGATTTCATTCTATCGACTTTGACGGTTTCCTCTTCAGAGTGATTTTTTTATAACGCCATGATTCACGTTTTTGGACTTAGATTTATTTTCTATCAATATTATTATGAAGTGTGTTAGGAAACCCCAATGAACGGAACCGAAGTTCCCGAATAACTGACTAGAAAAACATTCACATATGGCATTTTCACTAAAAAATAATTTAACAACTTATGTGCATAAAATGAATACTTTTTAAGGAAAAGAAATTTCAAACTCTTCGATGTTTTAAATTAGACCGCTTGGGTCTCACAAAAATTAATATTAACATACTTGTAACTACTTGTGATGTGTCGTATTTGTGCTAACTGTGACCGGGTGACATTTCGTACCCGCGCAGTCACAGCGAGGCGCTTGCCCCGTGAGATGGGGCGTGGGGTTTTTCAGAAAGGAGTAACGCTTACTCGGATGAAAATGTTGTTTGTTTGAAAAAGTTATTTTCAAGCTAAAAGACTTGAGAAGATCTCTAGTCTGTATTGTAGAGTTGCCATCCGGATCAGCTCTTCCAAGAAAATTTTGGTATAGCTTAGATCAGGTTGCCTAATCCGTACCATAAAATAGAGATTTGGGTCTAGGATGAGTTATCTATTTCGTTGTCATTTAACTTAAATTACACTAAGAGAGAAACCATGTTTATAATATTCGAACTAAACTAGATATTTTCAGTTTATGTTTATCACACATGCATAAAATGGTAGGTAAGTTGTGAAAAGTAAACACGTAGGAAATCAAATGCGCCTATTCTACGGTGAGATTAATTACGTCTTTGGGTTTGGGGGTTTACAAATCGCCTAAATAAATCAAAATCTAAGGGATACAATCACCTAGAATACATCAACATCTAAAAAATATTACATTTGATTTCAAAATTGAAAGTGATACCTGAAGGAAATTAAATCCTACCATACATCTATCCTAGACTACCTGTATCCACAAAGGTTAGCATAAATACGGCACATTACACATAAATACAAGTATGTTCATTTTGATTTTGTGAGACCTGATTGGTCGAGGTAAAAACAAAGGAGATTTTGAAGTTCTTATTCAATGAAAATTGTTCATTTTTATTTTCAACTATGCTGGTCATTTTTATTAGTGAAAATGCCGCATGTTATATTGTTGGGTCGGTTATCCAGGAACTTGAGTTCCCTTCGTGTAGGTGACCTAAAACAACATTTAGAAACATAAATCTAGGATGGGCATGCATAACATAACCATCGTCTGGGTTAACAATGGTAACGATGTCATCCCTGTCGTTACCGACTTCCTTGTGAAGGGTGATATCGATATGAATGGCCTGAAGCACTTCTTTTGCTACTCCAAACTTTAATCAACATATTAATAAATTAATAAATCATATATAAATCCTAAATAATTATAAATCAAAGGTTTTGTACCCATAATGATGCATTTCCAAACTCAGAAGTGTCTCAACGGGTCGTTCCGGGCTCAAACGATTCGAAACGGAGCAAAACAAAGCGAAACTGCATTCTGCCAAAGGCAATGTTGTTAATTACAGTAGGCCATGTAATTAACAACATTGTGATGTTGTTAATGACATTTGGTCATGTCATTAACGACATCAAGGTTCCAGACATGCAGAAACACACAGAAACAGCAGAAAATAGCAAAACGAAAATTTGAAACTTCAAATGATCATAACTTTTGCTATACTTAACCGATTTAGATGATATTTATCATTCTAGAAAGCTCAAGATGTGTAAAATATGTTTATCTAAAAAAAATACTCAAAAACATTTGAAATCATCATGAAATTTCTAGACAATAGATTGGTGTGTAAAAAAGGAAAAAACCGAAAAGAAAATGAAACTTTAAAAAGAAAAGCATATAAATGTAAGCAAAAAACTCTTGAAACTCATACGATTACTTTGCAGTCATGAATTTACCTTCTTTAAGGTCCATGAAGTCCTCCGGGAAGCTCTCCTTGTTTCTTTTTGGTTGGATTTTGTTGTTGGTTGGTGATTTACCGAAAATCTTTGGAAGGGATCTATTCCTTGCCAAAGTAGCTATTTTAGAAGGTGTGGTAACCTTCAAGTGAGTGATCAAGATGTTTTAGACTCTCCTAAACTTAACTAAACTGAAACTTTAAGTTGTTGGATGCTTAAAATCTAAACTTAATGCAAAAACTCAAGAAAAACTACTCAAGAACACTCAAATTTGCTCAAGAACCTTTGAACTCTCACTTACCTTTTCTTTGCAGGAAAATGTAAGCCCCACTTATGAAATAATTCAGCTCATTCCTTAATTGATATCCATTCAATCCAAAAAATTCCCCACTTACTTAGTGGTTGGGCCACTTTCTTCCTTTTTTTCCATTAACTTTTTTTTGTATTATTTCCCCCATTAGTGCCCATGTGGGATGTGCATTATCTAGACAAGTTGTTTAGTGGAGAACATTTGAAATTATTGTGTAAGGATGGGTATTTTTGACTTAAAAATGTAGAAAATGGAGTTTTGGTCTGCTTGTAGAGTTAATATGGTTAACGACATTGCAATGTTGTTATAGATAGTGCGATATCATTACCAACATTACGATGTCGTTACCAACATGGCGATGTTGTTACCGACATTATTTCTTTGCTTTGGACATTTTATGCTGAAATTGCCTAAAAAAGGGTTAAGGCTCGAAGAAACAAAACAAGCTTCCTCCAGAAGAATTCAAGACCCTGCAAAAAGTGATTAAAACTAGCAAGGGAATAAATTACAGTTTCATCATCAAACTCACGAGTCGACCGTAAAAATCCACAGGTTGCCTCTCGTGGGATCACTATTGATATGAGATTAGTATGGTCCCACTATTAAAAGAGTAGCGGGGTTTAGAGATGATACTTGCCCGGTTATAGTTGGCACTCTTTAGGGATGATAGTTGGAAGCTTTCATCTCAGTGCAGCGTCTTTCACGGATTAGTTTCTCGATGCCCCTTGTGAGTTTCCTTCTTGGCAATGATAGCCCCATTAAGGTTGACCTTCGGTTGGTTGATACCGCTGGAATTGTTGGGGAGAGAACGTTGACCGTGTGCCTCCATCCTCCTGATTGAGAATCCCGTGTGAGGCTATGGCAAGCCTACTGATGTCATGGATCGTAAAAAATCCACTGACTGAAAAAAGGCTAGGACAAGATGTGAATTGTAGAAAGCTCAATGACTGTAATGATGTGAATTGTAGAAAGTTCACCGACTATAAAAAGTTAGGAGATTACGAACTGTAGAATGTTCATTGACTGTAAAAAGTCAGAAGGAGGATGCAGAATATAGGTAGTCCATTGACTATAAAAAGTCGAAAAAAGATTTGGACTGTAGAAAGTCTGTTGATTGTAAGAAGTTTGAAAAGGAATGTGGACTGTAGGAAGTCCGTCGATTATAAAAATTTGGAAAAATATTTGGACTGTAAAAAGTCCATTGATTGTAAGAAGTTTGAAAATTGTGAACTATAGGAAGTTCGTTTGATTGTGAAAAAGTTAGGGAATTGTATACTATAAAAAGTTCATTTGATTGTAAAAAGTCTGAAAGTTGTGAACTATAGAAAGTTCGTTCTACTGTAAAAAGTTTGAAAAGAAATGCAGACTATAGAAAGTCTGTTGACTATAAAAAATATGAAAAGGAATGTGGATTGTAGAAAGTCCGTTGACTGTAAGAAGTCTAAAAAGGAATGCAATCTGTAGGAAGTCCATTGATTGTAAAAAGTTAGAAAAAGATTTGGACTGTAAAAAGTCTAAAAAAGAGATATGGATTATATAAAATCCCGAAGGGTATGCGGACTGTATAAAGTCTACGGTGGATATCCCTTGTGAGTTGACCGTGGGTTAACTATGACCCTCAAAACTGCTAGGGAAAGGATGAAAGTCGTGTGCTTCATGCCTTTGATGATACATCAACTATAATAAGTCTTCGCCGAAACTCATTATGGGATGGTTGACCGTTGTGATCTGAATTGTATGCCCCTTGTGAGTTGATCATGGGTTGACTGTGATCCTCGGAACTGCTGGGGAAATGATGAAAGCCGTATACTCTATGCCTTTATGATACGTTGACTATCATGAGTCTGACATAGATACCCCTTGTGAGTTGAAGGGGTACCTGCAAGAATGAGGAAATTTATTAGTAATCACAAGTACCTGCAAGGGGTACTTTTGGCATATGTTTTAATTCCTGTTTGAGATTGCTGAAAGTAAAAAAATTTTATCCCTTCAATTAAGAATTAAAACATGAGGATTCTAAGAAATTTTTCTTCAGATCCATGATAAACATGGAGATTTGAGTTTTAGATTTTCGAGAATGTCCCGATGGCTACTCCGTTGTTTTGAGAGGCTTTTGTGATGTTATAATGCTGCTCGAAAGAGGCTTTGGTGGGCTTGAATTTAAGGAAAGTGGAAATGACTTGAGTTGGGCCATTGTCACACTCAATTTTCATAATGTGCTGCTCTGACATCTTCTTGATACTTGTAGTTTCCTCATGTGCAAGTAGAGTGTTTTTCTCAACGGAATGACATTGCCTCGATTTAACATTACCTTCACCCGTAAGTGACATGATGCATATGCATGTATGAATGACTTTATGCATGAATAATATTTATCACATGATGCATGTTTGTCTGTTGTAGATATCATTGGCTTTGGAGTACCTAGCTATCCTCGGGATCCCATGCCCTGGGGCTTTTCCTTTAGCAATCCCGTTTTATCACTTCAGTGTAGAAGTTACCCTTCAAGGTTTGTGGAATTTGGACTCCGTGACCCCTTTTCTTACACATCCACCATCTCTAGGAGGGTTTCGAGTTGACGAGGTGCTGCAGTGGTACATCAATGCCCTTAGAGCTCACATTGCTTGGCCCTTCATGGTGCCTCTGCTCTTGATATCAGAGTTTATTTGCGGAGTTAGCCATGTTAACCCATTTCGGTTGATATCCATCATCGACTCACTTTCTCAGGGGAATTCTCCATCTATTTTAGCATTGGCAGAGAATCTCATTAGCATGGATGCCACTATCTCTTGCCCTAATCTAGTCAATGACCATTTCACTCTTCTCGAGGTTAGCCCGTAATGACTATTTATTAACTTTCCTCATTTCCTACTTTTCTAAACAGGGTCTGTATCAAGTTTGACTATTAGAGAAGCTTTCCCTAATCGGATATCCATGGGGGAACTCTTCTAATTACTTGCTTGTAACTTATAACAAATGGGTGTTAACAACTAACAGGCATTCCTTGATGACTGAGCATGACTAGACTCAGATTTTTGGTTGACTTTCTGATGACAGGATTCGTTGGCTTTGCCCCTGGTGAGTGATCACACATGTTACAATTCTGATGCACGAGGATGGGATTCTGCTGATGGGCTTACATCTTTCCACATGCTATTCACCCAATCGCATATATAGGTAGTAAAAGAGGCGTCAGAGGATACCTCGCAGTATATGTTCTTCCCGAGTTTCTGAGTGGCATCGTTCTTGGCCGAATAGACTACCCGCTTTTTAGGTTCAGCATACCCAGTATGTTTTTCTAGATTATGGAGCGACTGAGACAACAGAGACAGACAAGTTCTATCATAGATGGCTTGTAGTAATCAGGTCCTTGACAGACCCTCAGCGGTATGCGTGGGTGACTTGTTAATGGTCGAGGGAGGAAGATAGCCTGAGCCCTCATGGTCGTAGGTAGAGCCAACTTTTGATGACTCGGTTTAGAATGATGTTATTTTAATAAAAGAAAACTAATCGACTTTTGCTTAGAATATACCCATGTGGGATGATTCTATCGGATTTATTTATCTTTTTCCTAAGTACAAACCATTAGACTAGTTGTATCATAAAATGTTTGTTGTTTACTTGTGAGGTTTCAACCTTTGGCATTCATCATTTTCATAAGCATACACATTAAACATTTTCAGGAAGAAATGATAACTTTATTGATGAAATATATTGAAGTACAAATGTTTCGAGTGATCCGACTCCTGTTATTAGCTAGCCCTCTCAGGTTTTCTAACTAATGAATTTATTCCTCACTCATTATCCTAAGTTTTTCCTGAATCGCCTCTTTTGGGTTTTCTACTTAGCAGACTATCTTATTTTTGTGAAAAGAGGCCTTAATTTTTGCTCAACCAACAGAGTGTTAGCTGACGGGCTTATTTACATATATATTTTTTGTTTTTGTACTGCTTTTCTAGATTTATTTCTTTTCCTAAACATGGTAGTGCTTAAGCCTGTCTTGATTGATGGGGTTGACGAACTCGTTGCCATCCATATCCATG
>CATIWQ010199537.1:0-15233 GCA_949673415.1 Euphorbia schlechtendalii | reverse complement strand
CATCCATTGGTGAAAGATTGCATCTCTTCAATGTGATTGGTTGAGAGGCTTTGATTCAATCCATAATGGATAGGCACCTTTTCATGATTGGTTGACTCCTGATAAGTGTCTTTTCGTTGGTAGTTGATGGCGGTTGATCATGCTTATCTGGCGGTTGGTAGTTAAAAAGATAATACCAGAAAACCATCCATGTCGCGACCGTGAATTCCAGACTATTTTATATTCGTGTAGAATCTGTTTATGCATTTTCAGATGGACACCGGAAGTTGCTTTTTTTATCACATTGGACTTATCGATGGGTTAAATGGTGAATTCCAGACTGTTTTACAGCAGCTCCGGTGAATGACAGAATTTTCGGTGAATTCACCGTTGGTAAACGAGATGGTGGAGTTAGAAGAACAAGACCAAGTTGATTCTCATTTTTCAGTCTCACTTTCTGAACTCTGATGCAAGCTTCAAAACATTTAGCATTATCTTAGCTAAGTTCTATTTGGATTGTAAGAAAATTGCTAGAAGAATCGATGAAACGATCTAGGAGAAGAATTCTGTATTGAAAATTGTAAATTGTATATTTAATTGAATTGATTTTACATTGTTTTTGTTAACTATCTATATACACATGTTCTCCTGCTTTCTTATTAGTTGAGTGTAATAACAAACTTTCCCGCCACAATGATAGCTGGTGAAAGTTTGTTATGAGCTTAAATCTGCTGTGAATAAGTGCAACACAACAAGCTTGATCACACACTTCAATATGCTCCCCCTCAAGATGAGATGTGATGTAAAGACACCATTCCCATTCGAACTAGAGTAGGCAACATGTTGTTGTGGCATAGAATCTTCGTAAAGATGTTTGCAAGTTGTTCCTTTGAGTAGACATGTGAAATAGTGAGTAGTCTAAATGAAATCAACTCCCTGATCCAATGAACATATATTTCAACATATTTAATCATGTCATGAAATACAAGATTTTTTACAATTGCCAGTGTAGTATAATTATCACAATGCATTTTGATTGGAGTTTCAAATTTGATTCCAAATTCTGATAACAAATTTGAATTCCACTTAACTTCACACCCTATTTGTGTCAAACTCTTGTACTCTACCTCTGCTTCAGACTAGCTAACAACATTCTGCTTCTTGGCCTTCCATGAAATCATTGCCTTGCCTAGGAAAATGCAGAAGCTAGTCACTAATCTTTGAGTTATGAGACATGCTCCCCAATCTGCATCATAGTAGGCTGTGATCTGTAATGCCTTTTCTTCTTGTGCAGGATACATCAAGATATAATTCTTTGTGCCTTTCAAGTACCTTAGGATATGTATCGCTGCCTAGAAGTGATGTTTGGCGGGTTCCCGCATTTATTGACTTAACTGTTGAGTGGCAAAAGCTATGTCTGGCCTTGTGAAGTTAAGATACAGCAGACTTTCCACTATTCTTCTATACATTTCTGGATTATCAAAGATTTCTCATCTTTCTACCAGTTTTACTCCAACTGGTAGTGGACTCTTTGTTGGTATTGAATCTGAAATTCCTGCATCTTCAATCATGTCAGCAACATACTTTTCTTGTGTTAACAACAATCCTGCCTTTGCTCTTACTATTTCTATTCCAAGAAAGTACTTCACTTGACCAAGATCCTTTATGGTAAACAGCTTATGCAAGTAGCCTTTCACCTCTGTCATAAAATTTTCTTCTGAGTTGGAACTCAAAATGCCGTTCGCATACACAACAATGTAGGTAGAAATCCCTATATGAATGCCTATTTTTATAAATAAACAGTGATCATTAACTGATCTTTTGAAACCATAATCAATCAATTTTGAAGACATTTCTCCGTACTTTTGCCTCCCCCCTTTCTTTAATCCATATAAGGACTTGATCAGTTTGCACGCCATTCTTTTAGGATATTTTGTGTATCCTGATGGTGGCTGTAAGTAGATTTCTTCCTCTAAAAACCCATGAAGATATGCATTGTTCACATCTATTTGGTGTAATGGCCATTTCTTTTATGCTGCAATGGCTAGCAACAGCTTGACAGTTACACTTTTGGCCACTGGAATAAATGATTCATTATAGTCCACTCCTTGAAGTTGATTATACCCCTTGGCTACCAGTCTTGCTTTAAATCTTTCTACTTCTCATGTTGGCTTGTATTTTATTCGAAATACCCATTTTGAGGCATGGGCTTACTTTCCTGCTAGTAGTTTGTCATGAGTCAAGGGTTGATTTTCTTCAAGTTCCTGTAACTCTTTTCCCATAGCATCAACCCATCTTGAATCTTTATTGGCATAAATGTAACTTGTTAGCTCTTTTTTATTTTCAATACTGGTGTGGCATTGTTGGTATAGTGGAAAGTCATCTAGAGCTGTTGTTTCCTTCACATAATTATAGACATAATCTTCTAACCACTTTGGTTTTCTACTTTGTCTAGAAGAAACTTCTTTAGGTGCTAGGACTGCATCATGTGTTCTTTTTGGAACTGATTCCGCTATTATTTTTAGACTGCTTTCACTAGCAATCTCATTGTTAATGATTGTACCTGGGAATTCCCTTTCTTTGAATACCACATCTCTGGAAACTATGAATTTGTTGGTGTTTGGATCAAAAAGCTGGTAACCCTTTTGTCCCTTAGAAAACCCCATAAAAATTGCTCCATGTGTCCTAGAACTGAACTTATCCTTATGTGGCATGACATTTGTGTAGTAGAATAACCTCCCAAAAGGATTAAATATGTTGTAGTTTGGTAGTTTGCTATAAAATCTCTCATAAGGAGATTTCCATGCCAATATCCTTGATGGCAGCACATTTATAACTGATGCAGCTACCAGCACAACTTCACCCCAAAATTTTGTAGGCAAGTTTGCTTGAAATAGCATAGACCTGGTAATGTTTAACATCTGCCTGTGTTTCCTTTCCACTACTCCTTTTTGTTATGGAGTATGTGGGCATAATTTCTGATGCATTATTCTGTTCCTTTGAAACAAGTTTTTGCATCTCTTATCTGTAAATTCTGTACCATTATATGTTCTAACTATTTTCACTTTTGCCTCAAATTGATTTTCAATCATTTTAAAGAACACCTCAATAGCTTCATACACTTGAGCCTTGTTTTGTAATAAAACCAGCCACAACATTCTGGTAAAATCATCCCCAATTGTGAGAAAATAATATGCTCCCGATTTTGAAGGCATTTTGTAAGGCCCTCACAAATCAAAATGCAGTAATTGAAATATGCAAGTTCTTCTAATCTCACTTTTATTGAAAGAAAGCCAATGTTGTTTTACACTACGATGAATTTTACAGTAAAAACTATCACTTTCCATACTGATGTTTGGTACATGCTTAAGAACTTCATCTAATACATGCCCTAACCTAAGATGCCAAATATAAGGCAAATTGTTTCTTTAACTCTCTACACTACTAGAGAAACATTTATTCTTTGTGTTGTACTTTGACATGTTATCTAGATCAATTAAATACTTCAGTGTTTTCTCTGCAAAGGAGTCTTCATTCAGTCTATAGAGACCATCCACGTACCATCCTATAGCTAATATCCTCTTAGAAATCTGAACCTGCAGTAATCAATGCCTTGAGTGGAAAATCTCTGTGATATTTGACTGTTTTAATAATTGTCCCACAGAAAGAAGATTGAATTTAAAGGATGGCAGATGTAAGACATTTTGCAGTTTCAGATCTTCTGACAAAAAGATAACTCTTGCGTTCTTAAATTGTTGACATTTTCCATCAGGTAACAATACATTTTGCCTTTGCACTGGCTTGTATGACTAGAAGAAGGATAGTGAAGCACACTTGTGACTTGTGGCTCCACTATAAATAATCCAGTAATTCTCTTTATTCTTTTCATTTTGAATGGACAAATTTGAGGAAACATTACCAGAAAAGCCTATGAAGGTTGAAAAATCTAGATTACTAAATTATGTTTTTCCCTTTCCATTGAGTAATTTGTACATCTCTTATATCATCTGTGTTGTAACTGTTTCATCCTCCTCTTCTTCTTCTGATTCTGAGTCAATCAGTGGTGTATTCTTTGATTTAGTTTTGGTAGCATTAGCTTTTGTAGTAACAGGTGGCAGCTTTCCTTTCTTATATAGTTGTTTTCCTTTGCCTTTTGCCTTCATGGAAGCATTTTTTATGTTCCTTTCACCCTACCATTCAGGATATCCTATCACTTTGAAGCTTTTTGGTCTTATATATCTCCATTTATTACAGATATCATAATAAAGGTTGCTCCTATCTTCACTCCCTTCATCATTATTAGTTTTGGTAGTCAAGTTTCCAAATCCATTACTGAACTTTGTTGAATAATTCGCCAACTCCATCTGACTTTCATTAACCATCTCCTTTTGCTTCTCAATCTTCATGACCATTGAGTAAGCTTTATTGACATTTGGCAAAGGATCTAGGAGTAGAATCAGATTTGTTACATGCACATATTGATCATTCAGTCCTGTTAAGAACTGAAGCAATTTATCCTCTTCAAAAATTTCAAGAATGAGATTATAAGTGTTGCAAACACACTCATTCATTCTACCAAATAGGCATTCAAGCAAGGGCCTGAGTAGGAAGAGTTCATCCCAGAGCTTCTTTAAAGGTTTTAAATAAGTGCAAATCGAAAGATTTCCTTGAATTGTCCTGTTTAATTACCTTTTCATCCTGAAAAGCATTGGATTGTTATCTCCATACCTCTGCTCCAATTCTTCCCAAAGAGATTTTGCAGAAGAGGCAAACACAAAAGATTCCTAGTAATCTTTGTGAATAGAATTCAATCCAAGCTATGACTAAACAATCTATTTCTTTCCAAGCCTCATATTCTGCAATGTTCTTCGGTGGAGCTGGATAATCACCTTCTATAAACCTTAGCTTCTTCTTAACTGTTAAAGCTCTCTTCATAGCATGTTTCCAAGTAAAGAAATTTCAGCTTGTAAGTAAAGAATTAACCAAAAATGCTCCTGATTCAAATCTTCCTTTATGCTTGTTATCTTTGTTGATTCTTCTAATTTTTCTTTTAAAACTCTGAATCTGTTTGTTTCTTGATTAAATTGAGTTTGTTGCGGATGATTAGCAATGATTGTAGCTCTTGTTTGCTTCTTTTTAAATATGCTCTGATACCATGAAATGATTTAGAGAGAAGAATTATGTATTGAAAATTATAAATTGTATATTGAATTAAGTTGATTTTACAATGTTTCTGTTAACTATCTATATATACATGTTCTACTGCTTTCTTATTGGTTGAGTCTAATAACAAACTTTCCCACCACAATGACAGTAGGTGAAAGTTTGTTATGAGCTTAAATCTGCTATGAATAAGTGCAGCACAACTAGCTTGATCCCACACTTCAATAATCGAGAATTCAGAATTTTAAGTTTTTTAATTGTAAGTTTTAATTTCTCAATAATTATACATTGAATGAAATTAAATTCCAACGAGTCATTTTTCTTCCTTAACTTTAATTTTCTGAAAAATTTTAAAGCGAGAATGGGTTTGGCCACCTTTTGCAGAGTAGTTGATATTAGGGTTTAAATAGATGATGAAGAAAGAATTAATAAATTTTATTTTTAAAATGCAACTTGCCACTCATTAAAATTTGAAGGATTTAAGAAATTTTTTTGTTTTGCTAACTCTTTGAAACCTTAGAACCCATCTTGAAAGAAAAAATTCTATAGACCTTGTTGCACCTAATCGATACCTCTTAGCAAGTATACTAAGGTCAGTTGTAATATGGAAAGCACAAGTATCATTCCCTCAGAATGCAAGTGAAAAAGATGAGAAGCTCCCTTGAGTGGTTGGGCTCAAAGATTGTAGTAAGTTAAATTTAGGGGTGTCATGAGTTTGTTTATTATAAATCATAAACTAAAGTAAGTAATAAATGGTGAGATTTATCGAAGTATGAAAAGTAGGCAGAACCTTCCCTTTTGGTTGTAAAGTAGGTAATAAATGGTAAGATTTATCAAAGTATGAAAAGTAGGCAGAACCTTCCCTTTTGGTTGTCTAAGTTTATCTTCCTAAGAGTTTATTTCTTTAGAATAGAATAATGCTCACATCCATGGTATCTTGACCTAACATCACCAAGATCTCAGGTTAGTATCACTTGCATTCTAGGTTAAGTCTTACTTGATTCTCCACTTATTTTATCTCAAATAAGATTAACTTGCATTAGATTCAGTCAAGCATATACAAGTATAACCCATGGCATACCATCTATCTCCGGTCAATTTCAAGATGAATATGTGTCATGATAATTATAACTACATAGCAAGTATGGTCATCAATCACATAAAATCAGCATTCAAACACACAATGGGCAATTACTCAATCATAAAGATAAACAATGTGAAGGAAGATTACTTTAAACTGACTTATTAGGAAGGTCTTGCCTGATTGAGACTACTCACTCTTTATAATGTAAACAACAATGCAAACTTGAATAAAAAATAAGCTATTATTAATGGCGAAGAGAATTTTTTTCCAAGGGTAGATAAGCAATAGCTGAATACTCCTCTATGCACCTTAAGGCTCATTAAATAGCCCCCGAAATTCATCAAAGAGAGAAGCAATTATCTAGAATAAAATACTCCTAAAAACTATTATCCATAAGATAAAAATAATATATAAAGGATAATAGCCACAAAATATAATGATGGCTTAAGTCTTGAAACCCACAAAAAGTTCAAGTTCCCCCTTTAATTACTCTCTCTCTCTCTTCTTGGTGAACGTCACACATCAATCAATTCCACTACTATTTGCTGCCAGCTATCTTTAGCTAAGATCTTGATGTCAAATCTGCCCCTTTTAGCTGCACGGAAAGATCTCCCTCTTCTTCAACTGAATATCTGAAATAAACTAAAGATCTTAATAAAAAATAATCTTTCTTTTCCAACTCCAACATAATTTACACAAATTAAATAATAACATTTCCACTCATCAAATATTCACATACTTGAACATGGTTAGTCCTCGGAAATCCATTTAGTACAAAGAGTTTGGTCATATAATTCATGAAAGTGGTTCAAGGCATTTTAAAGATAAAGCAGCTAAGACCAAGTTTAGAAATTAGTTCATGAAAGAGAAAGATCTTGGCAATTTAATCATGAAATTCTGAATCATACAGGCAACTCAAAATAAATAAAATCCTTGCTTCAATCTGGTAGCAAGCATTTGGAATGCCTCACAAGAGTTCACTCTTACTTAGTGCTTGAGTATATTTAAGAAGAATCCCTCTTTTGGTAAGATCATATCCCAATAGCCATAGGCCTGACACTCTGTCAAGTCTACACCACGATAACATGAGGTTTTGCACTGTCCCAAGGTCTTTAGGATTTTAACTTGGCTAGGGGTACCAGGTAGGAAAAAAGAGGGTAAAAAGTATGTACAGTGAGATCTTGTGACAGAGAGTAGATAAGTATGAGCAATTTTCCTTTGGTAGTTCCAAATTCTTGATGAGATTTCTTCCTTTGAAGTGTACATGAAACTTTGGTTAGTTGGGGTTCATAGAAGCATTTACAAACAATAAAAAAAATTTATTCCTATGTACTTTGTACAAGTAATTATAAAAAGAGTTTGATGGAAATTGAGTGAATGATAAAAGTATATATATTTTTTTAAATAAAAATTACACACCGATTACAAACTTTTACAATTAGCTCCTTACATGTCATTCTCCTTTAGTAAAAAGATTGTTGGCAGGTTCTTACTAGTTGCTGCAATAGATTATGTTACAAGATCTCACTGGTTTTAGATGTTTAAAGTGAAGGAAGTGGTAAAAATTTTCTTTTTAGAAAAAAAAGGTTAAAGGCTCCACGGGGGTTTTTCTCGGGAGATTGATTTAGGGTTGGTTTTTTGGCTGAAGTGGGGTAGATCCTAAATGCCTCAATCTTCCAGTGCAAGTTTTTGAAGTCAACGTGATCTCATTAGACTAGCATGTAATAATAAAGCATTACATGCATTTTCCATGGTAGATTCTAGCTTATTGAGATAAGACTTTACCAACTCAGAAAAGAATTAGCAAATTATGTAGTGAGGGCTCAAATTCCTTCCAAGACAAGGGTTTAAATTCCAATTTTGCTACCTAGTTAAAGGAAATATTATAACTTTTCTTATTTACACATGCATAACAGGATAAATTGGATTAGAAGGCCAAGTTCTTGAAATTTCTTAAACTAAGTTCTGCCACCTTATGCTCAAATACTTCATTTCAAAATTGCCCTAAACTTTCTAAAATGAGAACAAGACCAATCAATCTAGTATATCTACAAACAATTAGATAATAATTAAGTTCTCATAAAGAATAATGATAAGAGAAAAATAATTAGGCTAATTTCATGCAAAGTTATTATAGATTAGTGTAAATAGTTTAAGATTAATCAAGATTCCAGTTATTTCTCACGAGTCTCAATTCCATCCCCATACTTAAAAATCACTTTGTCCTCAAAGTACAGACAAAGACAATAAGGGGAATGGAGAAACCAATTTCCATTGAAAATGAAGAGATATTGATATTGTGTACCGTTAACCATTTGAGAGAGAGAGGGAGGGAGAGCACTACTCAAGGTCTTTCAGGTATGACGCCATCTTATATCCTTCTTCTTCTACTACATCCATAGCCTCATCTTCATTACCACCAGGAGAATTGGCTTTCTTTTCCTCCAAAACAAGCTCTCAGAGAATAACATTGTGGTTTGCCTTTTTTGTATGTCTAGAAAGATCACCCGCCTATCTAAGGGCTAGATATCAGCATGGATACATAGTTCATTCATTTTGGTTTTGAGTTCTTCATTCTTAGCAAGAACTCGATTCATTGTCTATTGAAGTTGTTGCACCAAAGAGCACATCTCAGAAAACCGTATACAGCTTGTGCCTCTCCTTCTTTGAGAGTTCATCATCCTCAATCATTGGTGGTTCAACGACCTTCCTCTTCCCTATAAGCGTTTCTTTAGAATTGATTGTTGGTGTAGAAGAAGCAAGCCTTTTCTTCCTTTGGCTAGTTCTTGTTGGCAACTCAAACTTATCTTCTCCCATAAGCCTAACTCCTCCAACTTTCCTGCAAACTCCCTACTAGTTCAAAGATTTAAATGCCATCAATAGACACTCAAGCTCTTATGTAAACCCATCAACTCCAAACCCTGGAAATAGCTTCTTGGCAATATTGGTGACCATTGTGCCACACTGAATATAGCTCTTAAGTTTTAGCATATCAGCCATGTACTAGCGAAAAAATGCTCCCACATTCACCCTTTTCTTGTTCTCCATACACCAAGTAGAGAAAATATCATTCACATTGAAAATTGATTGATTGCTACGGCTAAAAAAGAGTATTAGCCAAGAACTTATGGATCACCCGGTTTAAGGTTTCTTCCCAAAAGTAATATTTTAGGTTAGTAAAGAATTTTTTCTTTTATGCATGTGACATGTAGCTTGGAGAGATCTTACATGCAAGATAATTAGCAATATCAGCAACTAAGGGGTATATTTTACCATATATAATTGTTAATCAGGGAAGATCCCACTAATAGCTCTGCCCACATCAAAGGCTTCTCTAGGTATGCATGATAAATGATATGTTGCCAAGTTTGCGCTACCCTTCTTATCCTAGATCTCCATGTCAAAATCTTATAATAGTAAGAACCACTTAATGAGCCAAGGTCTTACATCTTTTTTGGCTAACAAGTACTTGAGGGGTGCATGATGTATGAATGATGTAACCTTTGATAGAACTAGGTAAGATTTGAATTTTTCGAATGCATAGACTATGGCTAGCAATTCTTTCTCGGTGGTGGCGTAGTTTTGCTGCGCATCATTCAAGGTTTTACTTCTCTGTCCTAGCACAGCTCCGATATAAGTATCGCTCGCATTGCACATCAGCTCAAAGGGTTTGGTCTAGTTAAGGGTTATAATAATACGACCTAATTACAAACATACTTTTAAGTTCATTAGAGGCCTCAACACATTTGTGATCAAATTTGAATTTCAATTCTTTTGTAAGTAGATTAATAATGGTTGTGCTATCTTGGTGTGAGCACGGGATTTTGTACCAGCTCGCGCGTTCAATGATGACTGCTTTCGGGATATTTATCCTCGAATCACATGATTTTTTATCGTCTAATGATCTTCAAATGGGAGTCATCCTCATCTCGGAATTTAAAATGATTTTTCTAATTAATTCAGAAATTAATTAAAAAATACAAAAATACACAAAAAAAATTCAAAAAAAATCAAGGGAAATGTAATCCCGGACCTGAGGCGAGCTTCGCCAAAAATTGGGCTTTGGCAAGGTAATCCTCGCTAAACTCCTTGGCGAGGCTACCCTCGCAAAACTCCTTGGCGAGGCAAGCCTCGCCAAAGACACGGCGTCGAGCCTCGCCGATCTTTTTTCCGGCGCGACCCGTCGCCAGAAATACTTACCTTTTTTAGATTTTTCAGGATTTTCCTATAAATAGTCAGACCTTTTTGGATTGAAGAAGGCGAGAAAGTTCAGAGAAAATTATCTCTTTCAGATAAAAAAACACAGACAAATACTTTCTTTTCTTTTAACATTTTCTTGGATCCAAAACACTTTGGATTCCAAACTTCTTCATCTTAAAATCAAATTTCTTCATCTATTTTTCTTCAAATATCCTCAGATATTCTCGGGTTTAAAATAAATTTAGAACCCGAATCTAATTATTCATTTGGATAAATAAACACGTATTTTCCAAGTAAACCACAACTTAAATCAAAACGAACGAGGATTGCTCCTGGGAATCGAACGAATACACCAGAGTGGATTCACGCCGAAAGGGTAAGCCTCTGAGTTCCTAGAACTGCGAATTCCGCGCTCATCGCCTGCTTCATTCTCTTTTTGATTTTTATTTGTGGACCTAGGAATTATTTTATTTACTTATTATTGTAAATGTTGTAATAATCATGTTCATCTCAATTTTCTATTTTATTTATTTAGTAAAGATATGTATTAGAATAACCCCACGAAGGGAATAAAAATTATTCCCAGATAACAGACCCCACCTTATGCCATTCGATCATTTTTACTAATAAAATTATCAACATACGTGTAAATAAAAATGAACTATTTTTATTTAAAATAACAACTTTAATCATCAATGTTTTAATTAGGCCACATGAGCCTCGCTAAAATCAAATCAAACATACGTGCAATATCTCGTGCTAACCTTTGTGGGTGTAGGTTAGATGTATGCCTAGGATTTTATTTTCCTTCGGGTATTGCATATATTTTTGAGAAAATATAATTAATAGGTTAGCGGGCGGTTGCATCCCCCAATTTTTGAAATTTTTGTAATCTTTACTTTTCCGCATTTACTTACTGTTTTGTGGATGGGTTTACTATTTGTTCTATATGTGAAGCATGCACATAAACTCCAAAAAACAACCAAAGCGCGAATATGCGTAACATAAACTCCAAAAAACAACCTATGCGCGAATATGCGTAACTAAGAAAATATTGTTTTCTATAAATGTAATATAATGTGATCACTTAAGAAATAAGCAACTTATCCCAGACCCCGAATCTATGTGTCTTAGTGGGCCGTCCCCCGGACGTTAAGCCTCACAGGACTCTAATTCCTGGAAAGAGCTAATCCAGGTGGCGACTCCACACTAAGAGATGGCGAATTAGGGTTCGAACCGATCTAAAATACGTTTTCACTCTCTCCTTCAACCTTTTTTTTCTGGGTCCTCGACCTGGTGCACATTTTTCAAACACCCCGATGGACCGCGTCTCAATCTTTAGCATGCTCTTGGCCCACCGCTCTGTGTAGCCCACTCACAGTTGCGACTTCGATGGGGATTTTTCTAAAAACTTTTTTTTTCAAAGGTTTTAGATTTTGGATAAGTGCCAAAAATTATTGATCAAATTATTCTGTTTTCTCTTAATTATAACATATTCATAATAACGCATTGCAATAAAGGGATTAGCCCATAAGTCTAAGGTACCCCTATTACGCGTGAAGCTCTCTCTTATACTAATCTGCCTCCCTGAGAAAAGATAGTACTCGAGCAGGTGGAGAACTTGTTGACATATCTCATGTACCTCCCTCAACCCATTTGGGGAGAGGCTTGGAGTGTATTTCAGTGCAACAAGAACCTTCTACATCAGTAACCCATTTACAAACCTCAGACATTTTCCCTACGATGTTACCCAACAAACGCGATCATGCATTATATTTTCTTGCAGGTGCACTCCTTAGTATCCTCGTGGTTCTAAGATGAAACAAACTTAGGACAGAGACTAGCCAAAAACCCTACACGCTGGAGTTATATGGTTGGAAGATTGAATGTTTCATGCTATGTGTTATGTACTTATTATTGTACAAATGTCATGCTAACCACGAATCTTAGTGTAGACACTTGAACGCACACACTCATCATATTAAAATGATGTAACATAGCATCTTCTCATCATCACGATACCAAACCAATATCACATACACTTAGGTACAGTTGACACTATAGATCGTGTCACCCTAGAACAACATAAAACCAATTAGGAACATCACTTACCCCTTTTCAGCGAAATCTCCACTTGACATCTCGCTATTAGCCTATACATGAAAAACATACCTTCCTTTTACTGCGTGATGTCCAATTGACGTCCGACACTTAGCCCACAAGGGGTGATAATATATCCCACACATTACACATGAGATGTCCACTTGACATCCAACTCATAGCCCTTCCGGGGCAATTATACACACCAATAGCCCAAACTGGACAAGTACCTACCCAAAACAATTTTTTCCCACATTAAAGGATATCCCAGTTGATATCCTAACCTAAGCCCACACGAGGCAAACTTACTACGTTACCAAATCGCCAAGGGTATACGCTTCATACCTGAATCATTCGCCCACACGAGGCAATAATTCACGTATCACCACATACCCTCAAATAGTGATGACCACATGGGTATCCAAAAACTCCACCCTAATTCTGCAAAATAACCAAATCATTCATTAGGTAGCTACATACGATAGTTCTTTTCATTTTATTAGGGTATGTCACATCGCTTACCCAAAACAATTTGACCTCCTCATTCCATGAGACCTAGTCATAATACAAAACCTCAAACCATTGACCTATTACCACATAGATAGCTTGGTCACCTCACTTACATGTCACATAGACATTGTACAAATCTCAAATCCAACCCCTGTTGTTGGATTTTCATTTCCACATGTTTAAATTTTTACCTAATGACTAACCTGATTGTTTCAAATGGATTAACATACATGTTATTTCACATCATGGCATGCTAACCCCTTGTGAATGCAGCCATAACATTAAAAATCCCATGCATTACTTTCATCATGAGTCATATCATGAATCTGACATGCACGATCAAATATTCTGCTCGTGTATCAAAAGGGGACTTAGAAGAGGCTTGCTTGCCACCTGGTCCGCATTTCCCCAATTGTGGCCAATCTGGAGGGGGTTCCGTACACTGACTCAAGCGAGGACTCGGGTTTAGACTCGGATTCAATTCAACGCAAGATGATTATGGCTAATCCACAAGGAGAAGGTGCAAGGGAAGATCACCCTGTCCTTACGGAACAAAATTCTCAGCAGTCATCGATAAGCGTCGAGATTGCAGCTACCTTGAATGCCTTTGTTAACAGCGAACAACTAGCATCGCTCATTCACCAGCATGTCGGGAGGGCCCAAAATCCAGCATCCAACCCGGAGGTCACCCTTTACAACGCCAATCCAACAAGGGATCTCCCACCTCATACATGGTGCCCCCAACTACCTTTAATCAGTTCGGGGTAAAACAAAGTAAGCTGAACCAGGCTTAGATTGGGCAGCCATGATGTAACTTTGCCAATCCTTTTCAATTTTTCCCGGGATAAATGGGTCAGTCGGCATTTGCACCAGGGCCTTTCTACCAAGGAATGACCCAACACCCTGTTCCTAACTGGAGTACGTCGATCGCTTCACAGTTCCAAGCACCTCAACTACCCCATTTTACGGCATTTCCCCAGGGGCAATATAGCTCTTACCCAAACACGGGGAATGCCATCCTCCAACAACCTAGCATGGTAGAATTATGGCAACAGTTCTTGGCCACTCACGATGGTCACCTAAGGAACACATACCCTGCACAACCGATAGTTAGGGATGAAGATAACTGGCCCCCAAACTTCGCAATGCCATAGTTTGAGAAGTACGTAGGATCTGGCGACCCGCGCATTCACTTGACTCATTATCAAACGGTGATGAGAGCATTGAGGGTCAGCGATCAAATGATGGCTAAGCTCTTCGTCGTCACCGTAGGCCACCCAGTCAACAGATTGTACATCCACCTTCCGTTGGACATAACCACTCATTGGAATAGCCTTGCTTAGGCTATGTTGGGGCATTATGGTTTCAACTCTCAGATGGAAACCACAATGCAACATCTAGAGGCTATAAGGCAAAGGCAGGGTGAAAGCTTCAAATCCTACTATACGCGTTGGATGGCTACACAAGTCAAGCTGCAGACTCGTTTAACCTTACCAGAGATGATAAGAAAGCTGTTGGAAGGTGCACTACCACCATACAGGAACAAATTCGGATATGATAGCTTCTTTAGCTATCAAGAAGTGTTTGAGAAGGTAGAGCGGATGGAGAACTTAGAATCCATGGACACCTATGGGGGGCACTAACCCGTGATGTATGATTATGTAATAAATTAACTTTCAGCTACTTTGCCCACGAGGCTTTTGAATTATTTTGAATAAATTGAACCCTGTTTATTTGCTTGATATTTTATTAATGACATCACGCATTCTCATAAGCATACACATAATGTTTTTAACACATGTGATACATCATTTCATGAAATTAATTTGGGTATAAATGGATTCCCCGCAATAAATTCAAATGATTTGACTCTTGAGAGAAAGTGAGAGACAAATACATGTACTTAGAGCATGTCCAACCATTTTCCCCATTTCCATTCCCCAAACCCCATTTTGCAAGATCTACAATGTTTTTACTCCAACCATCTTCCTCATTTTCCATTCCCCATTTCAAATTTCAATAAAGTAATAATATTTTATTATTATTATATTAATTTCTTTACATCAAATCTATTCCCAATAACCAAAAAAATATTAAACACATTAAATTAAATCAAAACTAAAAAAATATTAATATAATAACCATTCCCCAAAATGGGGTTCCCCATATATAGGGAACCCCATTTTGGGGATATACT
>CATIWQ010199529.1:0-30276 GCA_949673415.1 Euphorbia schlechtendalii | reverse complement strand
ATAATTTTACACACTAAACACTATAGTTTAAGTCATTTTTATACCTTATATAAAATATTTCACATTGTATGTAATTATTTTTTGTGCAAATGCAGATACTAGGTAAATCATGGGAGTAAAATGATCTAAAGTGGAATTCTATGTAAAAAGAGTGAAAAAGGTGCGAAAAGATGCGTGGAACTTACAGATTTGGCTTAGGATCAAAGCTGTAAAAGATCGGTGAAGTTACAAGAAGAATTTAGAAGAAAAACACAATTCACGGTCATGACAATAATTCGCGATCGCTACTTGATACACTTCAAAAGTAGAAAGTTGTCAAACAAAGATTCACGATCGTGACTTGTATATCATGGTCGCGACTTGGATGGTTTTTTGGTCAAATCTTCTTAACTACCAATCGCCAGATAAGAATGATCAACTTCCATCAACCGCTATCAACTACCAATGAAAAGACATTTATCAAAAGTTAACTAATCACGAATAGATGCCTATCCATTGTTGATAAGATTAAATCTTCTCAACCAATCACAATGAAATGATGCAATCTTTCGCCAATGGACATAACTCTTCAATTGGATAGACACAACCCTTCGAACTCTATAAATAGGGCTTTAAACCTCACAAATTTCATGGTATTAGAATTAGAAAAAGTGAGAGATGTAGTGTGTGAGTAGATAAAGAGTGAAATTATTTAGTTTTCACTATGTTCATAAGTGTTAGCGAGAAAATGTTTAAGTGATTCGAATCCTTTTTTCAATCACTAGATTTCTCTACATATTCAAGCGATTGTTGTATAAGTGTACTTGCAAATCACTTATCAATAAAATTTTTCATTCTTCAACATTCGTTTGTTCGATATTCACAAAGAATAGCATCCTAGCAGAGGTTCTGTACGAGCTGAGATGGAATTCAATACAGATGTAGGAATTGCGGGAATTGACGACTCCCATTAACGAGTGGATACGGTTTGATCAACTTTAGCTTTCACTTGCATACCTTACAACTTTGCTTTGCTTTCTACTTATACTTTCTATTTCAAAGTTTATGATATGTCTATGTGTCATAATGCGTATTTCATGTTGAGTCTTTTGTATTAATCAAGTTATATGCCTTTGAGTTAACTTTAAGAGTAGTTTCGAGGTTAACGAGATTATGTATAATCACTGGATATGTGATTTTAACGTTGTTTAGTGACCCAACATTTTTGGAATGGTAACTTGCTAAATGTGGCTATGTGAGAGTGACTCATACTATGCATAGTTATATTGTTGCCCAGGTTTATATAATCATCTTAATTCATTTGCACTAGATTTAGAAAAGTCATTTCATGTGTTGCTTTGTGGTGAATCATTGAACATTTGAGTGTCGAGAACCGATTATGTTAAGTTAGTTTAGTAAACATAATAACTTTGTTGAACTTGCATGTTTTCTTTGCTATACTTATTTCATGGGAAAACTCTATATATTTAGAATCTCTAGTCTTCCATACATATATCTATCCATTCTTCATTCTAATCCTCCCAACTAAACTCCAAAAATATTTTATTTTCTTTATTCCATTTTTCTTGTTGATCTTTAGAGCTTATCCTTCCCTGTGGGATAAATATCTTTTAAAACTACATTGTAACTGTATACTTGCAGTGGTCACCATTTTTCTATTTAGATAAGCGATACTGACAACACCTGTTTATATTTTGAACTTATATCTTATAGGAAGAAAAGTGGGAGACAAGGTTTTTATCTTCATTATTAAATAAAAAATCCTAGGAGTTATTAAAGTCTAAATCTTGTGAACAACCATGCATGAAATTTGTAAGGTTTGGAGCCCTATTTATAGAATTCGAAGGGTTGCATCTATCCAAATGAAGAGTTGTGTCCATTGGCGATCACTTCATTGTTATTGGTTGAGAAGCTTTAATCTTATCCAAAATGCATAGGCATCTATTCATGATTGGTTAACTTCTGATAAGTGTCTTTTTGCTGGTAGTTGATAGTGGTTGATCATTCTTATCTGGCGGTTGGTATTTAAGAAGATTTGACCAAAATGCCATCCAAGTCACGATCGCGATATGCAAGTCATGATCGTGAATCTTTGTTTGACAATTTTATGTTTTTGAAGTGTATCAAGTCACGACCACGAATTGTTTTCACAACGTGAATTGTGTTTTTCTTCAGAATTCTTCTTGTAACTTCACCGATCTTTGACAGCTTCGATCCTAAGCCAAATCATTAAGTTTCACGCATCTTTTCGCACCTTTTTCACTCTTTTTACATAGAATTCCACTTTAGATCATTTTACTCCCAAGATTTACCAAGTATCTACATTTGCATAAAAAACAACTACATACCACATGAAATCTTTTATATGAAGTATAAAAATGACTGAAACTATAGTGTTTAGTGTGTAAAATTATATTGATAATAAGTGTAATCATACACTTATCAAGCGGTGTTCCCTTCATCAATTCTGATGGCACAAACTTCTAAACTAGGAGAACCTCTATGACTTGATCCATATGGATCTTCATCGACCAAAACCTCAGAGAGCTCAAACCCATCGATTAGCAGCAGTTGCTAGACCGCTCATAAATTAACTTGAAAACCAAAATCAAAAGCTCACTTAAACTTAGAGCCTTTTAAAAGAACTCTTCAATTTGTTTGGAGAAACTCGTGGAGGATATTGCACAATAAAAGAAGAGGAGAGTAGAAATCAGTGAGAAAACAAGATCAAAGCTTTTTGGTGTGTGTGTGAATATTGAGAGGCTTAGAAGCCTATTTATAGGGGAAAATGGGGGATTGTTAGACTCCCCCTCTAACTCTGCATGGGATAGGATAAATCTTATCCCATGTAGGATAGTCAACCGAGCGAGTAGGGCAACATGCAGGCTAACCCACGGGTTTCATGAGCTTCACTCATTATCTGCAAGGCCATGCTTGCGCACTTGTAACCCCCTAACGCACTAGCTTGCCCACGTGCTAGCAGCCCATGACCTTTTTAGCTCCCCGGGTAACCCGCTCGAGCCCCACTTAGAATAACCCATGTTCTTTTCGAGGCCCACTTGCAATGGGAAAATTCCCTTGCTTGCTCTAACTATTTTCCCAATCTTTCATTATTCCTTTTAATTTTTAATTCGGTTAAACCAATTAATAATTCTTCTCACTGATTTCACAAATTGTATTTTCAGCAAAGACCCAGTCCATAGGTTCTTTACATGGTTTGATAAAGACCCAAAGTGTGTTACCTCATAGGATCCCAAAGTATAGAGCCAAAAGAGGTTAACCTAAACTTGGCTTCCCATCTGGGAACCATTAGGGTCAGTGTTCCAGACCGTTATGGAACCAGATAGCTCTAAACGATCATATGGGCTTTTCTAGCAAAAGGTGTATGATCCTCTGATACTTGGAATGTTACATGCCTGTGACTTGATCCATTTTTGTAGTAGTAACCAGTACAATACACTCCTTCCATCATCGAGCTTGGATTAAACGTCAGCTCATGAAATAGCCGTAGCTATCCTGGAATTAGACTTATTCACGAAGAACACCACTTAGCCATTTTGTATCTCAATTGATTAGAAAATCTATCTCATCAATCGTATACTCTGATCAGAGGTTTATGAGTGTGTTACTTAAACAAGGGGCCCTAAGGTACATCTCAATTATATTAATATATCAAGAGCGATGGATCCCATCTTGACTATACATCTTACCAACATGTGATCATTGCTATACACGTAATCACCCGTATCATCTTGATCACGAGGGTATGAGTAAGTATGACCCAAAGTATAGCAACTCCTACATAAGGTAACCGGTATCTTAGGTCTGGGGATAATCGTACTTCTACTACAATAAGACATGACACCAACACATGGATATTGTTATTTTCAAGTGTCTGTCTTATGGTGGTCTCTAATGTATTACCCGAATACATTCATGTGTTAACTCAAGGTACCACCTTCAACTCATGAGATGGGCTGCTTAGAACAAATCCAAGGAGTAAGCCTATACATGCTAGTTTATCCGCTCCATTTATATCCAGTCTCAATGAAACTACGACTAGGGATATTTATACTATTCATAGTAACACTTACGTGCGATTCTCATTCCACATAGGTCCCACTATGTCCTTGCACTTTTACGCTATGAATTAGTCACAGACTTTTTTTCATCAATGCTCATATACATCGTTAAACATATATAATACCAGCAAGATATAATAAGTAGACAACACTGATAAGTAAAAAAGATGCCTTTTATGATTATTAATAATTTCAAACTTGTTGGTACATTATAGTTGATGAAGACATATCGCTTTGTCTTGAGGGCATACATCATGTCTAACAATTTCCCACTTGCACAAAAGCTAATTAGTCATGTGCTTCATACCATACTCGTTAACATGCTGGTCATGCTTAACCTGAGTCAATGGTTTAGTTAGCCCATCCGCTAGATTCTGATCCATTGGCACGTATTCTAAATTTATACCTTTTGTGGTTACTATGTCATTTACAAGATGATATTTTTTGAGTATAAGTTCGTTTCTGTGATGAGACCATGGTTCCTTTGCCCGAGTAATAGCCCCATTATTATCGCAATAGACCACTATAAGATTTACAATGTTGGACACCACCCCGAGATCACCAATAAATCTCTTAAGCGATACATCTTGTTTAGCTGCTTTTGAGGCAGCTAAATACTCAGATTCTGCAGTTGAAACGAGAGTCAAATCCTATTTGAAACTCTTCCAAACAACTGCCCCTTCATTAAACATAAACACATAACCTGACTGAGACTTATAATCATCCTTGTCAAATTGAAAACTCACATCGATGTATCCCTTTAAAGTGAGATCACCTTCTCCATATACTAAAAACATATCCTGAATCCTATGCAAGTACTTAAGGATAGTTTTAACGACCATCCAGTGCTTCTCACCTGGGTGAGATTGAAATCTGCTCACGACGCTCAATGCATGTGAGATATCAGGCTAAGTGCATACCATAGCATACATGATGGACCCTACCATTGAGGCATAGGGTATTCCATTCTTGCGCAGTCTCTCTTCTTATGTTCTAAGACACTCAGTTTTAGAAAGGTTAATCCTGTGAGACATTGGGAGATAACCCTTTCTTGACTTTTCATGGTTAAATCTAACCAAAACCTTATCTATGTATGTACTTTGTGAAAGACCTAGCACCCTTTTGGATCTATCTCGGTAAATTTTAATACCAAGTATAAAAGCTGCTTCTCCAAGGTCTTTCATGGAGAACTTCTTTGATAACCATGTTTTAACTGTCTGAAGAAAAGGAATATCGTTTCCTATTAACAATATGTCATCGACATATAATACAAGGAAAATGATCACACTCCCACTAGCCTTTTTATATACACAGGACTCATTAGCATTCGATGCAAAACCGATTTATCATATTGTCTCATCGAACCTAATATTCCAACTTCTTGATGCTTGCTTTAGTCTATAAATGGACTTCTACAACTTGCATATCTTAGACCCATCCTTGGATGCGAAACCCTTGGGTTGTGTCATAAACACATCCCTATCCAGATTCCTATTAAGGAATGCTATCATCACATTTATCTACTAATCTCATAATTGTAATGAGCGGCGATGGTAAGGAGTATCTTAATAGACTTCAGCATGGCCACTGGTGAAAAGGTTTCTTTATACTCAAGGCCTTCTTTTTAATTATACCCTTTTGCAACCAGCTTTGCTTTATAGGTAACTATGTTACCATCCATGTCGGTTTTCTTCTTGAATACCCACTTGCATCCTATGGGCTTAATCCCACTTGGAGCTTCAACCAAGTTCCAAATTTGATTTTCATACATGGAGTCCATCTTCGATCTCATGGCTGAAAGCCATTTATCACATTCTAAGCCTTCCATTACTTCCTTGTATATCTTGGGCTCATCATCTTCCATAAGGAAGAGATGTTTGTCATTAGTGATGAGAAACCAGTATCACTTGGGAGTGATTGGAGCCTGGCCTGACCTATGCAATGTCGGTTTATAGTAGGTTATTCCATGCTTACACTATCTTGTGTAAGAGGTGTAGGTTTAATCAGTTGACTATCTATTTGATCTACTTGAGTGCCTAACTCAAGAATGCTCCCACTAGCTTTCGCAACTATATGCTCATTCTCGAGGAATTGAGCATTTCTGGAAAACAAGGACTTTCTTTTCCTTAGGATCATAAAAGGTATACCCTATAATCTCCTTAGGGTAACCTACAAACATACATCTATTAGGCTTAGCACCTATCTTATTTGAACTTGTCCTTTTAACATATACAGGACATCCCTAAACTCTCAGGTGAGAAAGAGTGGGTTTCTTGTCATACCATAACTTGTATGGAGTTTGATCAACTCATTTAGAGGGCACTCTATTTAGTATATAAACTGCGCTCTCAAGTGCATAACCCAAAAAGGATCTGCTGAGTTCTTCTTAGCTCATCATGGACCAAACCATATCGAGTAGGGTTCAATTTCTATTTACAGACACTCCATTGTGTTGGGTGTATAAGGAGGTGTCCATTGGGATAAAATTCCATTATCCCTTAGATAATCCTGAAACTCCTACCTTAAGTATTCACCGCTTCGATTAGATCGAAGGGTCTTGATACTTTTCCCAAACTATTTCTCTAATTCAATTTTGAATTCTTTAAAAGGATCAAAACTTTCAAACTTTTGCCTCATAAGTTACAAATAACCATAACTAATCGTCAATAAAGGTTATGAAGTAGATGAAACCCTCATGTATCTTAACACTCATTAGACTACATACATCATAGGAAGCACTAACCCTTTCCTTTGAAATGTTTCTTAGTCATCTTCCCTCTTAAACAAGGTTCGCAAACACCATAGGAAGCCCATTCCATTGGGCCTAAGTCTCCACATTTGTGTAACTTAGTTACGTGAGTCTCATTTATGTGGCCTAAATGACAATGCCATAAGTATGAGGATTTCTCATTATCTAATTTTGATTTCTTAACAATGTTCTTATTTAGAATTTTAGTTTTAATATCTAGAACATATATGCCATTCAAAGATATTCCACAAGCATAAAGAATATTGTCACACTGAATTTGACATTTATTATGGGAGAATAAAATTTCAAATCCTTCCATTGCTAGAATTGCAAAAGAAATAATATTCTTAGTCGTAGCTAGAATATAATAGCAATTGTTCAAAACTAAAACTATGCCACTAGGCAAACGAAGGCTATATGTCCTTACAACTGTTGTAGCAACTCGTGCTCCATTTCCAACTCTTAGGTCCATTTCCCCCTTTGCAGGCCTCCTGTTGTTCCGCAATCCCTACACAGAAGTACAGATATGAGTACCACAACAAGTATCTAATACCCAAGTAGACTCATAGGGAACTGTAGAGAAACTCTCTATCATGAACATACCTAAAGTAGATGCCTGACATGGCTTCTTCTTCACTTGTTCAAAAAACTGAGCTCTTAATTCGCGTTTCATTTCGGCATGTTTCATGAGTCTTCTCCTAACCTTTAAAGTTCTAGACTTTCTTATCTTTCGATCCTCAGCAACAAGTTGATTCTCAAGTTTATTTCTAAATTGTATATCATATTGTTCCAATAAGTTTACCATCTCAGAAAAAATTACAATGATCACCTATACCGTACAAATATGTTTTGAAATTGTCATACCAAGGAGGTACTTTTCAATACAATTTGTTTTAAGGTTTCTTGATCATAAATAATTCCCAATTTCCTTAACTGTTCAGATTTATCATAAACAATCATGGCAAACTCAACTACTGAGGTGTCAGCCCCTAGACTTGAGAATAGCATGAATGTTTCAAGTTCATTTATCATTACAAGCTGCATAATTTTAGACTCCAAGTCCATATTTTTGCAAAGATCCTCATACCTTGGAAGCAATCGTTGACCATGAAATTCTTTACGAAATCACAATGCCTTTTATGCTTCACGTACTTAATGATTTGATAAATAAATGGGTCTTCTCCGAGGGGTTCGGTATATGGATTATCCAAAACATAATCAAAGTCAAGGCTCTTTAGGAACCTTGTCACACACTTGAACCACTCATTAAAATTGTCTCCTTTGAAAAAATGGTTGTAAATCGGATGCATTTTTATTATTAGTGTTCTTTATTTAATCTAGATATAAGATAGAATTTTGTTAGACATTAGTATATGTACATACATTTAATATAAGGTCTTTAATTAAACACACAATTTCCTACTATTTTATTAACATTTAAGTATGCCCTACTATTCAAATTCTAGAAATTTGGTTGAACCAATTTTCCTTAGTAGGTAGCATACATAGCCACTCATCATGACCCCCCACTATCGTAGGTCAAGTTATAAGAATATAACTATGGTTAGAACCCATCCATTTACATCTCTTGCAATTGCTAATCTATTTGAGAGCTCTTTCTCGAGATGTGAGTACCCAATTGTACGACTCCTCAAATGTGTCCCCAATTAGGCATTAGCTTCAATAATATAGATAACTAACCCTCTATGGTTAAGGAACTAACCCCATCTAGTCTCATGACAAAACATATGCTAAAGGAAGGTATGTTTTACATGTGCTTACATCCGTTAATAAGGCTCATATCACAACTTATGACGAGAAGACATTTTTCCACCTTAATATTGTTGTAGGGATTTTATTGGTGCCACTGGTCATGCCCTAGTCTAGATCTTATACGATGGATATACTTATGAAATAATAATCCTAGGCTATTAGGAATTATTAACTCTAAGGGAACATGCTCTGACTAGTATATCATAATCATTCCATTATGCCAAGACTCCAAATAGCATGCAAAACAAACAAGGTCCATGTTTATGTTCTTGCACCTATGTCTACATGTTATAATTTAACAACTTAAACCATGTTTGTAAAACCTTATGTAGAATAAATTCTCATACTAGAAATCAACTAAGTCATAAAAATCCCTTTGGTATACTTGAATCTAATACCAAAGGTAATTTCTAGGTAGGAGAGGCCCCCTTAAAGTGAATAAGCAACATTGGCCATTCCTTGCCAAAATTACTATGGGCAATTTGATTCGTTATACCACGGATAATTATGATTAAAATATTTCTTTCTTTAATTAAGTGAAATATTGGATGACCCTTAATTAAAGAATTTACCATGTGGTAAAACATTGCTAATTTTATATGATAATCACCTATACTAAGTTTGAGCAAAACCTTAATCTAGTTATCACATCATTTTCAATAACAGGAATTGAAACCTAAGTCATGCATAGCATACTTTAATCAATTCATGGAAAATCACATTTCAATATATTATTATCAATCATGCATAGGATAAGGTAAGCTCTGATACCAGTGTTGGTTAAGCAAGACAGTAATTGAACATATATAGGTTGCAAGGCGGAAATCAAAAACATAAAATGAACTTTAGGATCTCCTAAGCATGGTATGATTGAAATAATCTATGTTAAAACATTCCATATATACTTTTAGGTTTATAAAACATATAAAAGAAATCTAGCATTTAAAGATTAAAGCATTATCAGTTGATGCGTGCTTAATCTTTCTTTTGGTAGCGGTGTTCCCTTTGAACAATTTCGATGGCACAAGCTTCCAAACTAGGAGAGCCTCTATGATTTGATCACATGGATATTCACCGACCAAAACCTCGGAGAGGTAGAACCCATCAATTGATAGCAGTTGCTAGACCACTCGTAAATAAACCCGAAAATAGAAACCGAAAGCTCACTTAAACATAGAGCATTCTAAAAGAACTCTTCAATTTTTTTGGAGAAACTCAAGGGGGATCTCGTACAACAAAAGAAGAGGAGAGTAGAAATCAGAGAGAAAACAAGCTCAAAGCTTTTTGGTGTGTGTGTGTGAATAATGAGAGGCTTAGAAGCCTATTTATGGGGGAAAATGGGGGAGTGTTAGACTCCCCCACTAACTCTACTTAGGATAGGATATTTATCCCATGCAAGCATATTAGCCGCGCTAGTAGGGGTCAGCCCGCGGGTCTCATGAGGGTAGCCCTATTGAGCTTCCCTCATTGGTCTCAAGCATGGGCTTGCAGCCCGCGCAACCATTCCCATGGGCAGCACTTGCAGCCTGCTAGTGCGCTGGTGCACAGGCCCCACTTTGAAGAACCCATGTTCTTTTCAAGGCCCACTTGCAACGGGAAAATTCCCTTGCTCACTCTGATTATTTTTCTCCATCTATTCATTATTCCTTTTAATTATTAATTCGGTTAAATCAATTAATAACTCTTCACACTAATTTCATGACTTGTATTTTCAGTATAGACCCAGTCTATAAGTTCTTTACATGGTTTGATAAAGACCCAAAGTGTGTGACCTCATAGGATCCCAAAGTATAGAGTCGCTAGAGGTTAACATAAACTTGGCCTCCTATCCGAGAACCTTTAGGTTTAGTGTTCCAGACCGTTATGGAACCCGATAGCTCTAGATGATCAAATGGGCTTTTTAGGAAAGGCGTATAATCCCCCAATACTTGGAACCTCACGTGCCTGTGACTTGATCTAGTTCTGCGGTAGTAACCTGTCCAATACAGTCATTCCATCAAGTTAAGTACCATCCAATTTATTTAGTTGTGATTAATTGTTAGCTCATGTAATAGCCATGGCTATCCTGGAATTAGACTTGTTCACGTAGAACACCACTCAGCTGTTTTATATCTTGATTGATTAGAAAATCTATTCCATTAATCGTATACTATGATCAAAGGTTTATGAGTGTGTTACTTTAACAAGGGGCCCTAAGGTACATCTCTATTATTTTACTATATCAGGAGCGATGGATCCCATCTTGATTGCACAGCTTACTAACATATGATCATTGCTATACCCGAAATCACCCATATCTTCTTGATCACTAGGGTAGGAGTAAGTATGACCTAAAGTATAACAACTCCTACATAAGGTAATCGGTATCTCAGGTCTAAGGATACTCGTACTGCTACTTCAATAAGACATGACACCAACACATGGATATAGTTATTTCTGAGTGTCTGTCATATGGCTGTTTCCAATGTATTACCCAAATACATTCATGTGTTAACTCAAGGTAACACCTTCAGCTCGTGAGATCGGCTGCTTGGAACTAATCGAAGGAGTAAGCCTTCACATGCTAGTCTATCCGCTCCATTGATGTCTAGTCTCAATGAAACTATGACTAGGGATATTTAGACTATTCATAATAATATGTATGTGCAGTTCTCACCCCATATAGCTCCCACTATGTCCTTCTACTTTTACACTATGATTAGTCACGGACTTTGTTTCATCAATGCACATATACATTGTTAAACATATATGATACTAGCGAGATGCAATAATTAGAAAGCACTTATAAGTTTCAAAGATGCCTTGGATTATTATTAATAATTCAAAACTTGTTTATCCATTATAACTAATAAAGACATATCGCCTTAATTGTCTCTAGGGAATATATCATGTCTAACAGAAACTACAAGTACTAAGTAGAAGTCAAGTAGCACATCATTAAAATTTAGAATGACGATGGCCCAAATCAAGTCATTTTAACTTTTATCAAATTCAAGCCTACATAGAACTCATTCAAGCAGCATTACAACATCACAAAAGCCTCCCAACAACAAAGCGACCATCAGGACATCCCCGAAAATCTCAAACTCAAATTTCCTTGTTTATCACGGGTATAAAGAAAATTTTCTCAGAACCCTCATGTTTTAATTTATGATTGAAGGGGTAAAATTTTTTGCTTTCAACAATCTCAATTAAGGAATTAAACATATTTCATAGGCATTTGCTGATAAATTTCCTCATTCTTGGAAGTATCCCTTCAACTCACAAGCGGTATTAGTTTCAGACTCACAACAGTAAACATATCATCAAAGGCATGGAGCATACGACTTTCATCCTTTCCCTAGCAATTTCGAGGGTCACAGTCAACCAGAAGTCAACTCACAAGGGCCATATAATTCAGACCACAACGTTGACCATCCCTCTTCATATTTTAACGGAGGCTTACAATAGTCAATGTATCATCAAAGACATGGAACACACGACTCTCATTCTTTCCCCAGCGATTCTCATGGTAACAATCAACCAGAGGTCAACTCACAAGGGGCATTCAGCACAGACATTCTACAGTCTTCAAAATTCCCAGACTTTCTATAGTCATCACATCCTTTTTATGACTTTTTATAATCAACATACTTTCTACAATTCACATCCTTTTAATGACTTTTTACAATCGTCGAACTTTCTACAATCCACATCCTTTTTCTAACTTTTTACAGTCAACGAATTTTCTACGGTTCATATTTATTTTCAAACTTTTTACAATCAACATATTTTCTACAATACGCATTTCTTTTTAGACATATTTACAATCAATGGATTTTCTACAGTCCCCATTTCTTTTTAGAATTTTTTTACAATCAATGGATTTTCTACAGTCGTATTTCTTTTTAGACTTTTTTTTACATTCAACGATCTTTCTACTGTTTGCATTTATTTTCTAACTTTCCACAGTCAATGTACTTTCTATAGTCCATAATTCTTTTCAGACTACTTACAGTCAACAGACTCTTTACGGTCCTCATTTCTACGTAAACTTTTTGGCCGAAAATTTGTGAACGGGAGGATTTCTTATGTTTTGTAATTGTAACATCAGTGTTGATGTTATTGTTATAGACCTAACATCAGTGTCGATGTTAGGTATGTTGGTGTTGGCATTGGAATGCCAACCTCGATGTCGACTCCGGTAGAATTCCTATTTCTACATTTTTTACCTTTTCCTTAGCTTCTAGCCCATGTTTACTGTAACACCACCTATCTTATCGTATAATGACACGTCTTACAAAAATTGTACGGTCCCATATGCTTATTTTCCTTTTCTCTTAATGATTTTGCGAAAAATGTGCATGCTAGGATGCTTGTAGGGAACATCATGACTTTGATTGTAACTTGATGTTTTAATTTTACAACCGTACTATTTTGTGAATACGATTGGGATTTTTATTTTGAGCACTTGGTAGACTAGGATACAGCGGGACTCAGACCTTGAGGTTACCGTTTGGGCAATCGGATTTGAGGGGATCGCGAAGGTGCTCCTAGACCAGATGCCTCATCTTTCCCACGTTACCTGGACCGCGATGGTGGAGTGTTGGTGGGAGATGATGCACACCTTTCATCTTTTGATAGGCGAGTTGACTATCACCCCCTCTGATATCGTTGCCATGACAGGCTTGAGCTAGGATGACTCCATGATCCATTTCGATGTCTTCTTGGATTCGTTCCCCACTTCGATTTGGGTGGTGAACTGAGTTGAGGATTTTCTCGGAGTGTTTCCCCCATACGGGGAAACTAGCATACAGTAGCCTCTATCAGCACTGGAAGAGGATTCGGTCGGTTCCTGAGGTGAGCAATCCCTAAGTGGTTAGGGCTTTCATTATCAACCTCATTCCATCTTCTTCTTCCCGGTATCGTCCAACAAGATTAACTATGGTTTAATATCGATGGTTGAGGATGTTGCGAATATCGAGAGCTAGAATTGGCCCCAAGCCATATTAGGCCCGATGTACTATGGCTTGGACTATGCTATCAGGGTGCATAATAAAGCCCTCAAGCTCACTCACCTCCTCCTCTAGGTATTTTATGTTTTTACGTTCTAAAATAAGTTACATCCCCCATAGCTTTTTTCCATGTGTTGTGTTGACTTGGTTCTGTTTTCTTGCTTTGTAGATTTGAGCTTCTGAGTACCAGATACTTCCTCCTCCTACCTGTGAGGGTGCCCTAGCCCCAAGGGTTTCATTTAGAGCCCAATGGTGTTATTGGGTTGGTGGCTTACACAAGTGGAGGACTGGCTACCTTGAGTGCCTCCGCCACCTTTTCCGAGAGCAGATATTCCCTTCTTACCTTAGCATCTCACTCTCCATTATATCTTTCCACATCAAATTAGTGATTGAACTGGGTATGTATTTCTTGTCCACGTATTTATTCAGATCATGGCGGATTATTGGGATAACGTGCCCAACAGGGAGGTTATGTTGGAGGTGAGGAAGGATGTAGATGATTGTTGCCTTATCTTTAAGAGCCTGCTATCCCTTGAGTGGTACTTCGGAGAGTGGGTTCGTGATTGGAGGACTTCTTCTATGGTTGGCATGCCCATGCATCTTCCTCCTCCGATCTATGTATTCTAGCCTCACCTCATGATTACTATCACCGCCGATCACCTGGATTTCCTCGAGGGGAATGGTAATGTAGTTGAATGCTTCCCTGATAGCTACCAACTTCATGTGGCTCCACTCCTGTAGCCTTATCCCTAATTGTGTTCGGATGACTTTGAGGCATGGCACCGTCGGCATGTTGAGGAGCTTACCCTTAGGGCTGTTGCGGGGTTACTAGATGATGAAGATGAGGATGAGGAGGGAGAGAATGTAAATAACGGTGATGGTGATGATCATAGCAGTCCTTGTGGAGGTATGCTCGATGTTTGTGCACACCACAATCATGCCACCATATTTCTTGGCCTATCCAAGTTGGTGCTTTCGGGGTATGTATCCTGTTAGACATTATGTATGCCCTAGAGGTAATTAGGGAGATATTTCTTTATTAGTTATATTGTACATAGAGTTTTGAATTATTATTAATAATAATTAATTACATCTTTGTTGCTTATCAATGCTTTAAATTTATTTATGTATATCACTTGTATCATATATGTATAGTATTAAATATGCATATGCGCATTTACAAAAAAAGGTCCATGACTACTTCATAGCGTAAAAGTGGAAGTATATAGTGGGAGCTATGTGGTGTGAGAAATGCACGTATGTGTTACTTTGAATAGTCTAAATATCCCTAGTCATAGTTTCATTGAGACTAGACATCAATGGAACGGACAGACTAGCATGTATAGGCTTACTCCTTGGATTAGATCCAAGTAGCCAATCTCAGGTGCCGAAGGTGGTACCTGGAGTTAACACATGAATGTATTCGGGTAATATATTAGAGATCAATATAAGATAGACACTTGGAAATAACTATATATATGTGTTGGTATCATGTCTTATTATAGTAGCAGTACAAGTATCCTTAGACCTGAGATACTGGTTACCTTGTGTAGGAGTTTCTATGCTTTGGGTCATACTAATTCATACCCTGGTGATCAATACGATTTGGGTATAGTGATGATCACATGTTGGTAAGCCAAGTAGTCAAGATTGGATCCATCACTCTTGATATAGTGATATAATAGGAAATGCACCTTAGGGCTCCTTGTTGAAGTGACACACTCATAAAAATCTGATCAGAGTATTAGATTGATAGAACGAGTTTCTAGTCATTCTTGATACATAATGACCGAGTTGTGTTCTTCTTGGACAAGTCTAATTCCTAGATAGCTACGGCCATTACATGAGCTGACACTTAATCTGAGCTCAATAAACTGGATCGTACTTAACCTGATGGAAGGAGTGTATCATATTGGTTACTACTGTAGAACCAGATCAAGTCACAAGCACGTGACGTTCCAAGTATCGGGGGATCATACGCCTTTGCTAGAAAGCCCATTTGATCATCTAGAGCTATCAGGTTTTATATTGGCCTGGAGCACTGAGCCTAAAGGTTCCCGGATTGGAAACCAAGTTTAGGTTAACCTCTATCAACTCTATACTTTGGGATCTTATGAGGTCACACACTTTGGGTCTTTATAGGACTAAGTAAAGAACCTATAGACTAGTCTATGCTAAAAATACCAGTTGTCAAATTTGTTAGAAGAATTATTAATTGGTTAGACCGAATTAATAATTAAAGAGAATAAAGAGAAAGTATGGAATAATTACATAGAGAGGAGCAAGGTAATATTTTCCAATGCGAGTTGGCCCTAAACGAACACGAGTTGTTCGATTTGGGGCCTTCGCTATTGGCTCGCGAGCTGAAAAGCTCACGAACCGCTAGCGCGCAGGGTAAGCTAAGCATGCTAATGGGCTGCAAGCTCGCTAGCACTCCCCATGGCATTACTCAACAAGGTGATCCCACAAGGGCTTGCCTTGCAAGAGGTGCGAGGGTTAGCCCGCGGGTTATTGTGACCCGCGTGGCTAACCTGCTAAGGTGGGATGGGAATATTCCCATCCAACCTAGTGTTTTAGGGGGAGTCTAACACCCTAGTAGACACCTCCTTATACACCCCCAACATAATGGAGTGTTAGAAAGGAGGAATTGAACCCTACTCGATATGGTTCGGTCCATGAGGAGCCAAGTAGAACTTGACAGATCCTTTTAGGGTTATGCACTTAAGAGCGCACTCTATATTCTAAATAGAGGGCCCTCTAAATCAGCTGATCAAACTCCATACGAATTGTTGTCTGCTAAGAAGCCCGCTCTTTCTCACCTAAGAGTTTGGGGATGTCCTGCTTATGTAAAGAGGACGAGTTCAGATAAGCTGGGTGCTAAGTCTGACTGGTGTATATTTGTAGGTTACTCTAAGGAGACTATAGTGTATACCTTCTTTAATCCCAAGGAACATAAAGTCCTTGTTTCTAGAAATGCTCAATTCCTCGAGAAGAAGCATATATTTGTGAAAGCTAGTGGGAGCAATCTGATTTAAGCACTCAAGAAGATCAAATAGATAATCAACTAATTAAACCTACACCTGTTACACAAGATAGTGTAAGCATGGAACAGCCTACTAGAACACTGACATTGCGTAGGTCAGGCTAGGCTCCAATCACTCCCGAGCGATACGGGGTTTTCAATTTTGATGTTAAACATCTCTTCATTATGGAAGATGATGAGCCCAGGACTTACAAGGAGGTAATGAAAGATGCAGAATCTAACAAATGGCTTACAGCCATGAGGTCAGAGATGGACTCCATGTACGAAAATCAAGTATGGAGCTTGATTGATGCTCCAAGTGGGATTGGGCCCATAGGATACAAGTGGGTTTTCAAGAAGAAAATCAACATGGACGGTAACATAGTTACCTATAAAGCATGGCTGGTTTCAAAAGGGTATAGTAAGAAAGAAGGCATTAACTATGATGAGACCTTTTCACTGGTGGCCATGCTTAAGTCTATCAGGATAGTCCTTGCTATCGCCGCTCACTACCATTATGAGATTTGGCATATGGATGTGAAGACATCATTCCTTAACGAGAATCTGGACACGGATGTGTTTATGGCAAAATTCGAGGGTTTTACCTCCAAGGATGGCTCAAAGGTATACAAGTTGTAGAAGTCTATTTATGGACATAAGCAACCATTGAGGAGTTGGAATATTAGGTTTGATGAGACAATCTAAGAAATTGTTTTTGTGTCAAATGTTAATGAGCCCTGTGTATATAAGAAGGCTAGTGGGAGTGCGATTGTTTTCGTTGTATTGTATATTTATTACATATTGCTAATAAGAAATGATATTCCTTTTCTTCAGACAGTTAAGTCATGGTTATCAAAGAAGTTCTCCATGAAAGACCTTGGAGAAGCAACTTTCATAATTGGTATAAAGATTTACCAAGATAGATCTATAAGGCTGCTAGGTCTTTTACAAAGTACATACATGGACAAGGTTTTGGCTAGATTTAACCTTGAGTAATCAAGAAAGGGTTATCTTCCAATATCTCACAGGATTAACCTTTCGAAATCTAAGAGTTAGAGAACACAAGAGGAGAGACTACGCATGAATGGAAAACCATATGCCTCAATAATAGGTTCCATCATGTATGATTTCATATGCACGCCTGACATCTCACATGCATTGAGCGTCACGAGCAGTTATCAATCTGATCCAGGTGAGAACTACTGGATGGCTGTTAAAACTATCCTTAAGTACTTAAGTAGGGTTAAGGATTTTTTTAGCATATGGAGAAGGTGATCTCACTCTGAAGGGATACATCAACTTGAGTTTTTAGTCTGACAAGGATGATTATAAGTCCTATTAAAGATATGTGTTTATGTTAAATGGAGGGGAGGTTGTTTGGAAAAGTTTCAAATAGGATACGACTGTCGTTTTAACCACGGAATCTGAGTATTTTGTTTCTTTAGAAGTGGCTAAGCAAGCCGTCTAGCTTAAGGGATTTATTGGTGATCTCAATGTGTTATCTAGCATTGTAAATCCAATAGTTTTCTATTACGATACAATGGGGCTATTGCTTAGTTAAAGGAACCACAATTTCATCACAGAAATGAACATATACTCAAAAAGTATTGATTAGAATACATACCGATGGATCAGAATCTAGCTGATGGGCTAACTAACCAATTGACTCAAGTTAAACATGACTAGCATGTTAATATGTATGGCATAAGGTACATGGGCCATTGGCTCTAGTGAAAGTGAGAGATTATTAGACATGATGTATGCCGATAGGAAATTAGGGCAATGTATCTTTATTAGTTATAATGTACAAACAGTTTCGAATTATTGTTAATAATAATTAAAGGGATCTTTGTCACTTATCAGTGCTTTCAATTTATTTATGTACCTCACTGGTATCAAATATGTATAGTATTATATGTATATGCGCATTGATGAGACAAAGTCCATGACTACTTCACAGGATAAAAGTGCGAGGACATAGTGGGAGCTATGTGGTATGAGAACTGCACATATATGTTACTATGAATAGTGTAAATATCCCTAGTAATAGTTTCAATGAGACTGAACAACAATGGAACGGACAGACTAGCATGTGTAGGTAAACTTCTTGGATTAGATATAAGCAATCTGTCACATGAGCTGAAGGTGGTACCTTAATTTAACACATGAATGTATTTAGGTAATACATTGGATACCATTATAAGATAGACACTCGGAAATAACTGTATCCATGTGTTGGTGTCATGTCTTATTGCAGAAGCAGTACAAGTATCCTCAGACCTGAGATACTAGTTACCTTATGTAGGAGTTGTTATACTTTGGGTCATACTTATTCATACCCTAGTGATCAAGATGATACAGGTGATTACGGGTATAGTGATGATCACATGTTGGCAAGCCTAGTAGTCAAGATGGGATGCATCGCTCCTGATATAGTTATATAATAGGAGATGTACCTTAGGGCCCCTTAATGAAGTGACACACTCATAAACCTCTGATCAGAGTATTAGATTGATAAAATGGGTTTCTAGTCAATCTTGATACATAATGGCTAAGTGGTGTTCTTCGTAAACAAGTCTAATTCCAGGATAGCTATTCGCTTCTTTTCTATTGATAATTTTAATAGTTTGTTCACAAGATTCGGCTATATATCAATGGTGCCAAAAACTTGTTCATGAAAGATATAGGTGTTATCAGTACCTCTTATCAAATAGAAAAATGATGATAACTGCAAGTATACAGTTGCAATGTAGTTTTAAAAGATATCGATCCCACAGGGAAGGGCTAGCTCTAGAAATCGAAAAGGAAGATAAAATAAGTAAAATAAAATATAATGAAGTAAAGTTAGGAAAGAAGGGTTAGAATGAAAAATGAGTAAATATAGGTATGAAAGATTAGAGAATGTAAATATATAGATTTTCCCTACGGAATAAGTATAGAAGAGAAAGAATGCAAGTTCAACAAAGATGTTATAATTCATTAAACTAATCTAATAGACTCGGTTCTAAATACTCAGATGTTCAATTATTCACCGAAGAGAAACACATGAAATGACTTTTCTAAATCTAGCGCAAATGAATTAAGACAATTATATAAACCTGGACAACGTTAATACTATGCTTAGTACGGGTCGCTCTCACATAACCACATTTAGCAAGTTACCATTCCAAAAATGTTGGTTCACTAAACAATGTATATCACAGATCTAGTGATTATACACAATATTGTTAACCCCGAAATTACACTTAAAATTAACTCCAACGCATATAACTTTATTAACATAAATGACTTAACATGAAATACGCACTATGACACATAGACATATCATAAACTTCTAAATAGAAAGTATAAGTAGAAAGTAAAGCAAAGTTGTAAGGTATGCAAGTGAAAGCTAAAGTTGATCAAACCGTATCCACTCTTTAATGGGAGTCATCAATTCCTGCAATTCCTGTGTCTGCTTTGAATTCGGTCTCGGCCCGTACAAAACCTCCTCTAGGATGCTATTCTTTGCGAATATCGAACAAACGAATATTGAAGAATGAAAACTTTTATTGATAAGTGATTTGCAAGTACACTTATACAATAATCACTCGAGAATATAGAGAAATCTAGTGATCCAAACAAGGATTCGAATCACTTAAACATTTTCTAGCTAACACTTAAGAACGTAGCGAATTTATCAACACACACTATATTTCTCTTTCACTTTATGCACTGCACTTCCTTGAATGCACCACTTTTCAATGCATGAAATTTGTGAGGATTGGAACCCTATTTATAGAGTTTGAAGGGTTGTATCTATCCAAATGAAGGGTTGTGTCCATTGGTGAAAGATTGCATCTTTTCATTGTGATTAGTTGAGAAGCTTTTATATAATCCACAATGGATAGGCACCTTTTCATGATTGGTTGATTTCTGATAAGTGTCTGTTCATTGGTAGTTGATGGCGGTTGATCATGCTTATCTAGCGATTGGTAGTTAAGAAGATAATACCAGAAAATCGTCCAAGTCACGATCGTGAATCTTTAATTAGCAGACTTCTAAATCTGAAGTAAACAAGTCACGATCGTGAATGATTATTGCGACCGTGAATTTAGTTTTACTCAGAATTCTTCTTGCAACTTCACCGATCTTTGACAGCTTCGATCCTAAGCCAAATCTTTAAGTTCCACGCATCTTTTTGCACCTTTTTTCACTCTTTTTCATAGAATTCCACTTTAGATCATTTTACTCCCAAGATTTACCTAGTATCTGCATTTGCATAAAAAACAACTACATACCATGTGAAATCTTTTATATGAAGTATAAAAATGACTTAATTCATAGTGTTTAATGGGTAAAATTAATATGGTATTAAGTGTAACTATACACGTATCAATTCCTATGGCTATTACATGAGCTGACACTTCATTTGAGCTCAATAAACTTGATGGTACTTAATCTGATGGAAGGAGTGTATTATATTAAATACTAGTATGGAAGCATATCAAGTCACAAGCACTTGATGTTCAAAGTATAGGGGGATCATATCCCTTTGCCAGAAAGCCCATTTAATCATTTAGAGCTATCAGATTCCATATTGATGTGGAACACTAAGCCTAAACGTTCTTGGATGGGAAGTCAAGTTAGGTTAACCTCTAGCGGCTCTATACTTTGGGATCTTATGATGTCACACACTTTGGATCTTTATCGAACTAAGTAAAGAACCTATAGACTAGGTCTATGTTGAAAATACAAGTTGTCCAATTCGTTAGAAGAATTATTAATTGGTTGGACCGAATTAATAATTATAGAGAATAAAGGAAAAATAAGGAAAAATTACACAGAGCGGAGCAAGGGAATTTTTCCTATTACGAGTGGCCCCCAAATGAACACGGGTTGTTTGAAGTGGGGCCTGTGCGGCTGCCCCGTGAGTTGAAAAGCTCAAGGGCCGCTAGTGTGTAATGTAAGCCAACGCGCGGGCGGGCTACAATCCCATGAGCGCTGCCCATGGCAGTGCTTACACGGGCCACAAGCATGGGCTTGCGACAACAAGGGCTTTCCTTAAAAGAGGCATGCGGGTTAGCCTACGTGTCATTGTGACCCACGTGGCTAACCTGCTAAGGTTGGATGGGAATATTCCCATCCCACCTAGTGTTTGAGGGGGAGTCTAACACTCCCCCTTTTTCCCTATATACTTTAGCTCAGCTTTTCTCTTTGAGTTCGACATCTCTCTCTTTGTTTGTTATTCTAGATCCTCCACGAGTTTCTCCAATTAAATGAAGAATTCTTTTGAAGGCTCTCTCTAAAGTTTGCCTTTTTTGTTTATTTTCAGGTTAGTCTTTGAGCGGTCGAGCAGTTGTTGTTAACTAACGAGTTTTTCCTCAACGAGGTTTTAATCAATGAAGATTTGTATGGATCAATCGTAGAGGCTATCCTTATTTGGAAGCTCATGCTAACGAAGTTCTACCAAATTACTCTAAGGGAACACCAATACCAAAGAAAGAGAAAGCACACATCAACTGGTAATGTTCTAAACATAGATGCTAGGTTTCTTTTATAAGCTTTATAAACCTAAAATCATCTATGGAACATTTTAACCTAGATTATATCAATCATAGCATGCTCAGGAGATCCTTAGGTTAATTTTATGTTTTGAAATTCCACCTTACAACCTTTGCATGTTCAATTACTATCTTGATTAACCAACATTTCCTTCTTCTCTTACATTTGATTATGCTCATTGCCTATTTTAAGAATCTCCCTTGAGTTTGTACGTAACCTCCTCATGTTCAGCTGTAGACTGGTCGTAGCAAGCACACCCGTGTCGAGGCTATGAGATCTTAGGGTCCTTCTATTCCACCCCCTGGTATCATAGAGGGTCAAGTAGCTACTCCCATGAATGCTCCCTTCTCTCTTTTGTACTTGGTTGGGGACACCGCTTTTATGGAGATTCTCGCTAGCCATCATATACTAGACTTCATTCCGTAGGACACCAAGCAAGTAAGTTCCTTATCCTCCGGGTTCTGTCTTATCTTTTCATCTACTTTATTCTGATGATTACTACTGTTAGGTTCATCGAGCCGAGGTGAAGGGTGTCGTGTGCTAGTACATGTCAACGAGGGATCTGATCATCATGTAGAATAGTACCATCGGGGTAAGATATTTTGTCCATTGCTTCTTTAGCTTCTACTTTCTTCATGATTTATGAATAATATTTCATGCATTATGTGATTATGATGTGATGGAAAATTGTGAATGATTGTTTATGATGTAGCATGTAATTCTTGGTGCCAAGTGTAACCTGCATTGGAGTGCCAGGCTCAATCTTTTGCGAAGGCTAGGGCTCGGGACCTAGGGGATCAGCTGGCATTGTTAGAAGACCTAGTGAGGGACCAGGGGTTGCGTATCAAGAAGATGGAGAGGGACCTCACCAAGGGTAAGAGCAAGAGCAAGAGGAAGGGATGGACCACGGTTGGTAGTGATTGAGTCGAGACTTGCAGGTATCCGTGGAGAGGCATCTAAAGGATCTATGCTACATCGCGAGGTTTTAATGATGACATTTACCATGCTAGCAAGATCCGATAGTTATTGGGTCGAGAGTAGCGTGTAGCCAGCTGGTGTGGCCATCTAGCATAATTAGGATAGCTTATTTTACTTCGTAATACCTTTGATACATTGAGGCCTTATTTGAACAATGATTACTCTAATGGACTTTTATTTCATTTAGTTTAAATGCATATTTTCCTTCTACGTTTCTGTGCTTTTCTTTCAAAATGTTTGCAATTTTTTCAATTACTTTGTATGCCTCTAGACCAATGTATATGTTCATAGGTACTTATGATAGAAGATCAGGCTCCTAGAGCTAGTTTTGCCCAAAACACGATTGATATTATATTACTACAAGGGGAATATTAGTGTTAGCATTGGAAAACCCTACCCCTTATAAGTATATACACTAACACTGATGCAGGTAACAACACTGTCGATATCAACACCGACACCAATATTACCAACATCGGTACCGTCATTACAACATGGCAATTGGTGCTGGTTTTTAGGCTGTTCAAAATTCCTCCTTTTCTCATGGCGTTTCACAACTAGCAGCTCCGGACCTTCCTTCGCACCTTGAAAAACCCTGATTTGTTAAAGCTGAAGCCTTTCAATCTGTGGGGGTTACTTTATCTTTCTTTTCATCTAATAAATATGGCTCTCATTTGGGTTGCCCTGTCATTCTAGGACTCGACTGTCCACGTCTTCCATTTCACTCCTTAGGAATTGTGTCCTATGATTGAAGTTCCAAGCCATGTTAGGCCTCTCCTATCCCTAAAGCTTCCCTATCATGGTCCCTACTTATCAATTCGGAGCTGTGGATACATTATGGGTTTTTGGAATCTTGACTCAGTTCATCCATTCTTGTTTCAGCCACCTACTCCTCTAGGGTTCAGAGTTAATGCCATCTTAGGCTGGTGCATAACTGCTCCGAGATCTCATTTAGCTTAGCCTTTTATGGTAGCCCTTCTCTTGATGACTGAGTTCATTTGCGGCTCTAGGCTAGTTGTCCCTTTCTGACATGTCTTTGTTATGCATCCTCTTTCCCATGGACATTCCCCTCCTACACTAGCTTTGGCCAAGTGTTTGGTCAACATGGACGTCGCTACCGTTAACCGAGAATAACCGATGATCATTTCACCCTCCTCGAAGTAACTTGTTTGTTCTAGCCTCTAATACTTTGCATATTCCCTTATTAATCATCACTCGTACAAATGTGGTTATTGGAGAAAAACTATCTTTGCTTCAGGCTCCTACCATAAACTTTACTCGATACACCCCCACTCAATACAATAGGTGTGGTGTCATCACCGATCAGTACATGGAGCTATGTGAGGATGATTGGGTTTAGATCATGAGTCCCTATCAGGATTTTCAGATCCAATGGGTCGGTCCTTAGTGGGCCATCCCTCAAGTAGCCATGGTAATGAATGATAGTGGGATTCTCTTGCTTGGTTTGCATGAGCTAACTTTTTAATCCCCCTCCCGGTTGTGTCGATAGTATGGGAAGCGCCAGCGGATCCTGAGGTCTTCCTACTAGACTCGTAGTCATGATAAGCATCATAAGGGTCTAGATTAAATTCAAATGCTATGCAGTTCGTTCACTTGGATTACGGATCTATCAAGACAGATGAGTTTTATTATGGGTGGTTGTTATAGATTAAATCTTTGGGTGACCTCGCAAGGCATTTTAGCCCAACGCTCGATTGGTCCCGATATGAGAGTGGAGAGGCACCCCTTTACTATACCCGGATGGTGTATGCTAAGTGGCTATGCGATGGTTCTTCCGATGGGCGTTGACTTCATTTCCCTATATTAATCATGTTACAAAACTATTATATTTCATTTGGATTTTTATCGTAACCTATGACTTATTAAGCATAGTATTGTGTTGTTTACTCATGCTATTCTTACCATTGGCATCCATACATTTAAATGAACACATTCATAATCTTTCAACATAAATGACTTTTTCATTGATGAAATTATAGGTATAAAAGATTTGACTCATGTCATTAACTAGCCCATACAGGTTTTCTAACTAATGAGCTCGCTATATTTTCTCTCATTGTCCTAATTGTTTCCTAGAACGCCCTTTCAGTTTTCAATCTAGCGGACTATTTTGCAAAAAAGGCCCTGACTTTTTCCTGACGAAAAGAATGCTAGCCTACAGGATGTTTGTATTTTATTTCTTACACATGGTAGCACTTGAGCCTGTCTTGGTTAATCTGGTTGACAAACTTTTTTCCATCCATGTTCATGATCTTCACTTCACCCTTTCCTATGACCCTTTTTATTACAAATGGTCCTTCCTAGTTTCGTCAAAACTTTCCTCTGAAATCCACATTTGAAGGCCTTAGCTGTTTTTGGACTAAATCTCCTACTTTCAAAGGCTGTTTTAGATGTTTGACCCTATTATTGTATGCTCTAGCCATCCTCTATTGATACATTTGTTGATGATCCAAGGCTCTTAGATTGTGCTTATCCATCATGTTGAGTTGCTCGAACTTGGCCCCAATCCAGTCTAACTCTTCCAATTTTGCTTCCAAGGATACTTTGAGAGATCCTATCTACAACTCCACTAGTAGAACAACCTCCAGGCTGTAGACTAAGGAAAAGGATTTCTAATTCATTAGGGACCTGATGCTTGTTCAGTATCCCTAAACTGTCAGGGGAAGTTTGTCCACCCAATCTTTATAAGCGATCACCGTCTTGCTCAGGATCTTCTTAATTAACTTAATTGCCGCTTCTACTACTCTGTTAGCTTGAGGTCTGTAAGGAGATGAATGGTGATGCTCAATACCGTACTTCCCTACTAACTCAGCTGTTGCTCCTTGAAATTAGATTCCATTATCTGATATGATGTGGTGAGGAATCCCGAATCACGCAAATATGTGCTTTTCTATGAACTTGGCCATTTTCTTGGCTGTGTTATTGGTGTAAGATTCAGCTTCTACCCATTTTGAGAAGTAGCCTACCGCCACCACAATGAACCTATGTCCGTTTATAAAGGAAGGCTGGATCTCCCCAATTATGTCTATCCCCCACAGTGAGAATGGCCAAGGAGTAGATAAGTGATGAAGTTCCGCGGGAGGCAAGTGACTGATATCCCCATATATTTGGTAGGCATGGCATATCCTTACATCGTTGATGCAATCTTCCACCATGTTTGTCTAGTAATAGCATTACCGCTAAATCTTCTTGGCTAGTGCGACACCATTCATGTGAGGGCTGTAGTCACTTGGATGCATTCGCTTGATTACTAGGAGGGCTTCTTTCTCTGTAAGACAATGCAATAGCAAGCCTTCGCTAGTTAGCTTGAACAAATCATCGTTGATCAATCAAAATTGGATAGATAGTTAGCGGGGAGAAGTACGTTCGAAGTCGGATGCCCCTTTTGGATATTGGCCATTCTTCAAGTATCTGATGATCTCTAAGTACCAACCTTCCATTAGTACGTCATCTTCCGTTGTTACCATTCTAAAGTAATAGGGTTTTTTCGCGGATTATAGGATGACTTGTTTGATTGGTTAGGCTTGGGTTCCTTCATAAATGGATGCCAAGGTAGCGAGAGAGTTAGCCATTTGATTCTCTTCTCGTAGTACGTGGTGGAAGTCATACTCATCAAATTTGGCAGAGATATCCTAGACAGCGTCTAAGTACGGCTTCAAGGATTCTTCCTGTATTTCCCAATCTCCGGTAACATGGTTGATGAACAGTGCCGAATCCCATATGACAAAGATCCTCTTTGCCCTAACTTTGCATAGTGCTTCTAACTCAAATAATCATGCTTCATATTCAGCATCGTTGTTAGCACCCTGGAACTTGAGCGCACAACGTTCTAACCATGAGGTCACTACGAGGCACCGGCCCCGTGACATGGGGCGTGGGGTTTTTGAAAAGTGGTTATGGTTGTGAAGTAAATTCCAAATACTCAAGGCCTAAACCTCTAGCCTACATTATATAGAGTCACCACCCGAATCAGCTCTTCCGATAAATTTGGTACAGCCTAGATCTGTTAAGCCTAAATGAAACCGTAGTATAGAGATTCGGGTCCGGATGAGTTATTTGTTTCATCGTTATTTAAGTCATATTAGGTGATTTGTAACCATATTCCAATATTGTGATATCCCATTCTAAATAATTTTTGAGTTATATTTTAACATGCATATGGAAAGCAATGAATAAGTGAAGAAACTAAAAACGTAGGAAAGTAAATGCGCCTAATCTAGGGGGGTCATTTACATATTTGGGGAAGGGGAATACAAATGGCTTAAAATAGATGAGATCTAGGTGAATGAATACATCCATAACCTATTATACAAACAATCTATCAAATACATAGTTCCTTACTGAAATGCGATACCCCAAAGAAAAGTAAATCCTAACATTCATCTAACCTATTCTACCTGCATCCATAGAGGTTAGCATGAAATATTTTCACAACATAAATAGGCACCAATGTGCCAAGTATGTTCAATTTTGATGTTTTGAAGACCTGTGTGGTCTAGTTAAATAAAAATGCCAAGTATGTTCAATTTTTATTCAGTATGTTGCTCATTTTATTAGTAAAAATACCGCATGTGAATTTTATCGGGCCGAATATCCAAGAACGGGGTGTCCCTTCATGGGGGTTTCCTAATTTAACTTCATTTTTCATATATATGTAGATGCTGTAAGTAATTTTAGGCTCGGGAACATAATTACTAACACCTTGTATTCATTTTAAGAAAATTTAAGAACGGTTAACATTTTATCTTGGTGAAGAGGAATCCGTTGTTTAAATATTGATTTTCCTCAGAATACAAAAGATTAGTTTAGCGCATAATTATTCTACTAGTCTCAATACAACCTTGTGAAAAGTCATCTTTGGTTAATTAACCCCTTCTCAATAAATAGCGAATAACTTACATTCTAGAAAAAAAAGGGGTAGTGCGCCGACTTCGGTATTGCAATGTCGTTATCAGCATTGCAAAATAGAAACCGACATCAAAACATCGACATAAGCGTTACCTTATTTTTCCCGAATACAGGTAAGAACATACAAGAAACTAAACAATTTTCAAAACAACATCAAATCATCAAATAAGCATGAAACAGAACTCTAGAAAATCAGAGGCTCACCCCTTAGTAAAGAATCCATTTCTTCGAGATCTGCAAAGTTCCTTAGGGAAGCTCTCCTTATTTCTTTAGTTGGTGTGATGTGGCTTTTTAGCTTAGGAAAATTAAGAATAGAGAAAGTGTTTCTCCACAAACTTAAGGTTTAATGACCGAAATGTAGTTTAAGATTTTGTTGGTGTCTCCTCCACCAAGTTTTATTGAGTTAAAACTTAGCAAAGGTGGTGAAAAGAGGCTTGAACATGAATGTGAGCTAGAGACATTACTCTTTTTAATCCCACTCATGTTTTTTTGAATCTAACCTCTAGATTACTTAGATGAATGCGAGAAAATCGAAGTTCATACCCTTCCTATTAACTTACTTCTCTTCTTTAAAGAAAATCTTACTTGACTTTAAGAACACACACTAAAAACCAACACAAAAACTTATGAAATGCAAAATTTTTTCTCCAAACCAAATTAGCTCTCTTTCTCTGCTTCTTTTGCACGAGTTCAAGCTCCCCTTGTTCTGAATGTCAGCTCTCCTTTTGTAGGAGAACTCCCTTTAATCCAAAAATCACTCATGATGACTTACCATATATTTTTCACTTTTTCACCCACCAATCCAAGGAGGGAGGTCCCTCTCTAGCCACCCTATAGTGTTGCGCATGCAAGGAAAGTCAACCAAGGGTACAAGGGCCCTAGAAAACTAAGGTCTCAATCATTCCCAAAATTTTGCAATTCTGTTGTGGCAGACTCTGCAACATTGGTGTCAACATTGCAATGTTGACACCAACATTAGTCACATCGGTATTGGAATTGGTTTTGAACCTTAGTTTTTCAGCATTATCACTACTGACCTAGCAATATTGGTGTCACTGTGGTAGCACTGACAATGATATTACCAATGCCAATACCAATATTGGCATGCCGATATGGGCATTGGGTCTAGATAGGACTTGAGCTGAATTTTCCCGGCATAAAGGCATTTGTGTAGGGTTCACAAACACAAGTAGTGCTTCTCCCAAGGATGTTCAATATCTTGTCAAAGTGAAAGACTAGTAAAGGAAAATAAATTATAGCTTCATCATTAAACTCGTGAGAGTATCAAAATCATGTGCTCATAGCCGAATGAGCGGTTTAAAAGGGGCACAGAGAAACTAGTTCCTGATAATGCGGTACCAGGATGAAAGTCTCCAATCATTGCGAAGTTCATCCCGAGAAGTGCCAACCTTGACCAATCAGGTATTATATGTAAACCCCATTACTCTTCCAATAATGGGATCATAGTGATCTCATATCAGTAGTGATCTCACAAGGGGCAGCCTATGAGCACAGGATTTTACTCCCCACTCAAGAGTTCAATGATGAAGTGTTCACCACTTTTCTACTGATAATATAAAAGTTCTAAATATGAACAGGTGTTGTCAGTACCGCTTATCAAATAGAAAAATGATATTAATGGCAAGTATACAGTTGCGATGTAGTTTTAAAAGATATCGATCCCACAGGGAAGGAATTAGATTCTATATATCAAATAGAGTTACGGGATGAAAGAAAATATAATGATTTCAAGATTTTGAATGGTAAATTGATGAATAAACAGATGTATGAACAGATTAGAGAAGATGCAAAGTATATAGATATTCCCTAAAAACAAGTATAGTAGAGTAAAATATGCAAAATAATCAAAGTTGTTTTACTAGATAACTTCAACAAACTCAGTTCTAGATGTCCAAATATCTTATAATTCACCACAAAGCAACACATGAAATGACTTTTCTAAATCTAGGTAAACGAATTATGACACTTATAAAAACCTGGATAACAATAATACTATGCTTAGTACGGGTCGCTCTCACATAGCCATATTTAGCAAGTAACCATTATAAAAATGTAGGCTCACTAAAAAATGTTATAATCACAAATCCAGTGATTATACACAACCTTGTTAACCCTGAAATCACTATTAATGTCAACTCGAAAGCATATAACTTGATTAATATAAATGATGCAAGATGAAATACT
>CATIWQ010199515.1:0-23586 GCA_949673415.1 Euphorbia schlechtendalii | reverse complement strand
CATATTATAGTTCATGATGAATTGGTTGAAGGCAGCAGGAAGAGAGCTTAGTATAATATCTATTTCTAACTCTCTTGGCACTGGGGAACCGGGTCGAGACAAAGTCTCTACCCAGCTCTTCATCTTTAGCACATGTGCGCTAGTAGAAGTGCCAGGCTGCATTTTTGCACTGCAGAACTGGGTTGTGATCATGCACCGCTCCTGTCGAGCCTGCTCCTGAAACATTTGCTTCAGACTTTCATTGATCTCATGTGCATGCTACTACATGAATTGCTTCTGAAGCTCAGAAGTCATGGTAGCCAACATCAAACAGGATATCTCACGATCATCCTTCACATGCTGCTCATATTGAGCCATTTGCTCAGTAGTGACGCCACATCCTGTTGGACGAGCCTCTGGAAAGGATGTGCTCAGAACATATTCCTTATTCTCCATTCGCAGAACTATCAGCAAGTTCCTGGACCAATCAAGGTAATTTGTTCCCGAAAGCTTCTCTTTCTCCAAGAGTGACCTGATGGAGTTGTTGTTATTAGCAGCCATTTTCTAGTTTTTAGTACCTGAAAAGAAACTACACAGAAGAAATTGCAACGTTTCAATAAAGGACTTTTAAAATCAAAGCTCAAACAATTAATCAATCCAAATTAATTTTGAAGGTGTATCAAGTTTAGCTTTATTCCAAGATCCACAACCCTCCAATAATGAGCCGAGCTGAGCTCGAACAACAACCCATTATTGAATGTTTGGTAGGATAAACTATCCAATCCTTTCGCAAAGGACTCTTGGTTGATGGGCGTATTGGCACTTTACCCATCTATGTTCTTGGGCCTAACTGAGTTATAACAAAAACCCGTTGAGTCAAACTGCAATTCCACATGTTAGCCATACAAAGTATTCTAACCCTACGCGGCCCACCGACAACACAATGCACCATGCTGAGCATAAAGTACATTGTACCTCAATGGGCAGCACAGGTGTGAATCCGGAAAATACTTTAAATGACTCAATATTTGATGGATTAATTTATTTGGTTGTCCTATAACAAATATGGGTGGTGTAATCACAAAGACAAAAACTTTTGTTTAAAACTTTCAAAACAAAATTTATTTCATGTCATATCAATTACACTTGTTATAATTTAACCAAATATTTATGAAACCATTAACTTAGCCCATTGTGATCTCAAGCCTATTGAGGCCCATATAGCTTTTAGCCATATTGCAAAATTATCAATTTTGCTCCCACTTGAATTTTGGGGATCACAATTCCTAACCTTAATGTATCCATTTGTATTGGTACCACAATCAAATGGATAAATTTCACACTTAAGCATATTTTCATTCATGTCAAATTTTACCCCAAAACTTTCAATATAAAATATGTATGTTCTTTGTCAAAAACGTTTAATGGAATTTTTCAATGATAAAATCTAATCATATTTTATCAAAATTTAACCTTGGATTTTTATCTAGAAATATTCTCTATGAATTCTAATCATCAAATTTATCAAATTTTCAAGCATTGGAACTCATGTCATTGGATCAATAAAATACCCAAAACAATTTTAATAAAATCGATCCAATCCACCGTTTTTATCAAAACGGATTTTAACAAAACATATAAAATAATATAACAAGCACATAACTGGAAAACACATCCCGAAAATCCAAATTTTTCAACTCCAACTTATCACGGTGGGCTGTTTTCGAGACAGCCTACCATGGCTGCCCAGTCTAGCAGCTCCAAACTGGAGTTGCTGCCATTGGGGCAGCAGCTTGCTGCTGCACATAGCAACAACTATACTGCTGCCCATGGCAGCAGATCCCGTAAGGGACCTGCTGCCATTGCAGCAGTTCTGTTACAGCCCATGGCAGCAAATCCCGCAAGGGATCCGCTGCCATCGCAGCAGGAATCGAGTCGAAAAAAATTTTATTTTTTTTAATAAATAAATTCCGTTATGTTGATTTAGGTCAGATTTGAAAAATGAACTTCAACACCAAAATCACAGCCAATAACAGAAAATTAAATATAAGAAATAAAATCAATTTTAATCTTGTAAAAACACATGGAAAAAATAACAAAACCCATTAACAAATCTTTACATAAACCATTCCTATCAACAATAGGAATCTTTATGGAACAAAATCCATCGAATCAATCTGAAAAGAACCTCGCTCTGATATCAATTGAAAGGATTTTTCATCAAAAAATTAACCACAAAGGCGGAAACGATTAAAATTTCTCAAATTTGGGATAAGATATTTTTTCAAGAACGATTTGAATGGTTTAAAAACAATGAGATTACATAAAATAAAACTCACCTAAAATCTCTTTTGAGACGGATGAAATAAAGCTCGCAGAGAGGAAGTTTCTCCAACGTCACGTGCACGAACCCCTCTTGATTCGGAAACGGTGCTAGCCGAAATTGATGAAAGCCAAAAAGGAAAAAACTCAAGAGCTTATATTTGAAAAAGGAGGCTGCTCAATCTTTTTTCACGTGTATATGTGTGTATATTAATTAATACACCTACTTTTTATTTTAATAAAACTAATTGAGCCTTATCCCTTTTTCAAAAGTAGTGTAAATCATATACACTTCTAATTTGATTTTAATTAGCCATTTAATGTATATCCAATTACAATTAGGATTATGTTGGATTAGATTTATTTATAAATTGATCTCCATTAAAAGACTATTTAATAATTAAACCCATAGATTTAATTCCTTAAATTTATTTTAATTGTCAACTTTATAAATTTTCAATTTAACCCACATGTTAATTAAAACTTCCTTATACTTTAATTTAATATAATGAATAATATAAATAGTTTTATATTATACCATTATTTCAAATTAAATATATCTCGAGTTATAAAGATTATTTAATTAAATTGACTTCATATGTCAAATAATTAATAATCACTTTTTCATCATGTCTTGTAACATTACATGTACAAGAGATCCCGAATCAGTGATTCAAAGTGCACGATCCTTTGGGTCTAACCTTATGTTGGCAATGGGCTTTGCCCATAGACTCTAAGCGGATTCTAGCAAACCATTACAGCTCCCAATTGGGACAGAATACAGCCGTCTTAAAAGACACCGAACCCAGTAGTTAGCTCACAAAGTCCTTTGCCTATTGACATCGATATAATGAACAGAGGCATGGTACCGTCATCCTCTCTAACAATTCATAATATTTCTTGATCTAGAATGAAATGATTCTTTCAAATAAGTTCTCAACTCCTTTGGACAGGTCTTAATCCCTTTCATTCATCAAGTGGCTAGTGATTCAATTCAATTTGCAAACCGAATGGCAATCCTATCACTTCAACACTACTACTCACATGGTCATGAAATATATCGAGCATACCCGTACTTGTAATCCAATATTTAAGGACCCGTTAGTAATATGCGACAACATATTCAATTCCACATTAATAATAAGTTGAAATCAAGTCTAAGGACTGTTGAGATTTACCTAGCAAGTTGTCTATGGCATACAACCATGTGACCTTGCTATGTGGATCGGTCCAGCCCTATGTTCTCAACATGTGTCTATGTTCATGATTTATTTCTCAAATAAATCAACCAACATACAAGCCTATGGTTTTATTCATTCACATGATTAAAATAGACTTGGGACATTTATGATTTATTATCAATGGATACTCTAATCTAAATATAGCACAATATATAATAAAAAAGATTAATGCCTTTAAAATATAACACAAAATGTAACTCGTCTATTACATATCAATAACACATGTCTAGAACTGGGGCACACCTAACAATTACAGCACCACATATATCTACACATCATGTTACTGACTATTTTATCACGAGGTATGTTGGTTGTATTTCTGCTCAGATTTCTCTAATTTCATGTTGTGTTTATTAATTAATCGGTTTATTTTGTTTGTCCACTTGTAAGTTGCTCTACTTTTGTTTTAGTTTTCTTATTTAATGCTGTACATATTTTTCTACATAACATTTATCCAACTTAATAAATATTTTCATAGCTCTATTCTTTTTTCCTTTTTGGTTTTGATGCATAACATTTATCAGTTTTTTACTTAATTGAGTTGCTATTTTGAATTCTAGACTTAAAAAAGGATTGAAATTACGATGAAGACGATGTTTTTTTTTTTTGAAAAAATTGTGCATATTGTTGGATCTGATTTGTCTATTATGGAGGATAATGAGTGCGTGAATAATGTTATTATGTCATTACTTTGATAGGTAAAACTGTCATGACAGAGCGTGAACGTTGTGAGCCTATTCGCAATTGCAGGTTTGTTAAGAACCGTTAATTACGATCCGGAAATATATGTATTTGTGTTTTATCAGAATTTTGAGTTGTGAGTTTTCCCCGGAGTATCAAACTAATTCGATAGAACCTGGCAGCTCCTGAGATTGGGAACATCTAGCCTATGATACGGAATCGCCACCGTGATCATTATAAAGAACTAGTCTACAATACGAACCATGTTGAAAGTTTTGTTAAAACAAAAAAATGTAAAATTCAAAAAATGGTTACCAACCCTAGCCGAAACCCTAGACATGGTTTACCATCCAACCAAACCTTACCCTTTTCTGATCCCAGCCACCCACCAACCACTCAATACCTTCTTCCGATCCCAACCTACTCCGTGCCCCTCCTTCCCATGCAACTCCAAAAGATTACCCTAACCCTAATCAAACCCTACCTCCCTCTCATGCAACACGCAAGAACAACCCTATCCCTAACCCTTCGCAAGATCTACATCGAAAACTTTCCCAACTCATACGACTCAAGAGCCTTGTCTAATATTTTCAAGAAGATTGGTGTTTCCGGTAATGTGAATGTAGTTAGGAAGCGAAATATGAGGAACCTCAACTTTGATTTTATCACCCTCCTTGGATCTATTCCGGAGCAAGAAGTGCTTTTCAGACTGAATGCAATCTCTATTGGAGTAATCAAGCTCTGTGCTTTTATAGCGAAATACCAACGAAGTCATGTTGCTCGTCTGAAAGAACCTATCATGTTTTCTGCCCCTAAGCTGAGAGTAACCTTTCACAACTCCCCTAGGGATGAGAGATCCCATGCCAATGTCGTCTCGAACCATCATTCATCCATGAAGAAATCTAGCATCGACAAGGACTCTTTTGAGGAGGAGGCAAGCAACGCCTACCCTGAACTTGTTGTTGAGGTCAGTCCGTGGAAGTTAGAGCTTGTGTGGTATGTTTAATCAATGTTTCGAATGTTAGGAACATCTTCGATTTGATCTCGGTGTGTGGTTTCTCCATTGATTTCGTAGCTCCTATGGGAAGTTATCTTGCTGTGATTATGTTCATATCAGTGAAAGGGAAATTGGATTTTATGGTTAATGATTGGTTGGCAATCCAGCACTTGATAGCTAATGTGCAAGATCTTTCCTCGAGTCATGCTCCACGGGAATGCATTATGTTTCTGGACCTAATGGGAATCCCTCTGGCACTTTTGTGCGAACCACTTGTTCGTAATCTAGACTGTGTTTCCTTGCAGCCTAGCAGATTGGACCTAATCTCTTGCTTGATTTCTGTCCCTCTTAGGACTTCTACTAAACCGCTCATGGTAATGATTGACTCCACTAAGGTGATTATCCATGTTTCTTTTCAACAAGGGAGCCTTGGCTGCAACTTTTGTGAGGGCAGGTTGGATGTTGATTGTAGCGAATCGGAATCATTTTCCTCTGATGGTTTTTATTACGCTTCCGATTGCTCACCTTCCAATGATGTCTCGGCTTTTTCCCCTCAATCGGATGGAGAGAAGCCTACTTCTCCTCTAGATATCGCTACCGACTTGTGTGTCTCGGTTGTTCTGGCAACTAGGTCTAACTTAATAGTCCACATTAGTCCCCAATCTGATGTTGCAAAAGCTAGCAACTCAGCGAAGTTAGTGGAGGAAATCAATCAAGTTTCTTCATCTTCTAACCCTGATTAACATAAACCGAATCCTTTTAAGAAATTCTTCTAATGGGGTGAATTTGAATGAGGAGTTATTAACTTTTAACATGGGAAAAATAATAGGTTTAATTTATTCCTTGATGATCACGCTGATGTGGTAGTGAAGGCTTTAGAAGGAAAGATACAATAGTTTTTCCGCGACTCCATGTTTTATTTAGCTTCTTTTGTCTTGTAATTTTGTTAGTTGGAACTGTAGAGGGGGAGTTAATTAGAGTGCTAAACACTTTGATTCGTAAATGGAATTTACACTTTTTTGTTCTGCTTAGGACTAAGACTAACGCTACTTCTGACCAAGCTATTCATAGATTTTGGGGGCATAATTAATGACTTTTCCTATCGTTATATGACCTCTCAAGGACTATCAGGTGGTTTGATTATCTCGTGGAACAATGCCTTATTGTCGGGGGTTATTACATCTTGTAAATAGATGGATCATGGTTAACTTTATTGCAAATAGTTTTGACGTGGTGGTTGTGTGTCTCTATGGCTCTGCTTGTCATGCGGAGCGGTTTCAAATGTGGCTAGAAATTTCTTCTTGTGTTAGTGGTCACGATAGATTATTTATTTGCGGGTATTTCAATGAGTTTCTTAACAGTTCAGAGGGTTTTTCTAGCGCGATGATGCATTCGAGTGTTAGTTTCGGGGCATATTCTGGATTTGTGGCTGTTACTCTCTTTATCTACCGTCGATTCTTCTTTATCGGACCACTTACCTATTATTTTCACCTCCCATCCGTTTACTCTTCCAAGAAAGAAGCCGTTTAGATCTCCAAACTGTTGGTGGGATAAGTAAGAATGTTTACCTTTCCTTAAGGATAAATGGACCATTATTTGCCATCATTGGGAGTTGAGGGATGCTGATTTCAAGCTGCGTTGACTTAGTGAAGCTACTAAGCCGTGGTACATGGAGTTCTTTGGAGATCTTGACTGAAGAATTAAGCAGCTGGAGACTAGGGTGATTTTGCTCTCTTCTAGTGCAATTGTTCGGCAAATTTCAAGGGTAGTAGAGCTGGAGCAGACTCGGTCTTCTTTGTTCAAGTTTCATCGGAGTGTTGAGAAAATCTGTCGTTAACATCTTGGATTAGGTGGGCTGTTTTGGGTGATGAGAATAATAAATTTTTCCATCGTGTTACCTTGGCTAGATTTAGAGAATTAATCGACCTGAAGTAGACGGTGTTGTCACCATCGAGGATTACTTCAACTATCAGAAGCTACTATGCAAACTTATTCTCTAGCCATGTTTCGGTTCCCTTCTCTCTCAATGGGCTACTTTTCTGCCGGGTTAGTGATGACTGGAATCAATCTTTGACTGCCCCTTTTTGCGAGGATGAGATAAGGCCTGTCGTATGCAGGTGTAACAAAGGAAGGGCACCGGGCCCCAATGGCTTCAAATTCTTTTTTTACAACAGGTTTTGGGGGGAATTAAAACCGATTATGTTAGAGATTTTTCATAAATTCTTCGCCTCTAGAAAATTATCGAATTCAATTAAATCATCCTTCACCATTCTCATTCCGAAGATCCTGGGTTCTTCCGCATTGAACAATTTTAGGCCCATTGCTCTTATTCACGAAATTTATAAGATGGTTTCCAAGGTTTTGGCCTCCCGACTTCAAAAAGTTATGCCATCTTTAATCTCAGATAATCAATTTGCTTTTATCAAAGTGTGAAGCATCCGTGAGTGCTCTTTTATCGCTTTCGAAAGTTGTGCATACCATTTATTCCCGTAAACATTCGTGTCTTGCTTTAAAGCTAGATTTCAAGAAGGCATTTGATAGTATATCAATTCCCGTAAACATTTGTGTCTTTCTTTAAAGTTAGATTTCAAGAAGGCATTCGATAGTATATCATTGCCTTATATTGATGCTGTTTTAAAGAGAATGGGATTTAATGATAAATGGATTGGTTTGTTGGCTAATTGTAGAGAAAACTCAGTCACTTTGTTTTTAGTCAACGAAGCCCCTTCCGACCCTATTCGGCTCTTTAGGGGGGTAAAGTAAGGAGACCCTATCTCCCCATTTATTTTTGTTTTGGCTATTGAGGGTCTCAAAAGCTCCTCGATGCCTGCATCTGTGTTGGCCTCCTCCCGGATTCTCGAATCCATGGGTCTGATAAAGATCTCTTGATTCTTTAATTTGTCGATGACACCTTACGTTTCCTCCCTGCCAACCCTTCACTTTTGCTAACATTTAAGTGTATTTTCCGTTGCTTTGAATTGATTTTGGGTTTGAGCATAAACTTTCATAAGAGTTCATATGTCGGTGATTCCGTGGTCCTTTCTTGTGTAGATATTATGGACTGTAAAGTGGATAAATTTTTGCTTTCTTACCTTGGAGTCCCTCTCAGTATGAAACGTATCCTGTTGTCCTCTTGGAATCCACTGATTGTGAATTTTCAAAATAAGTTACAAGATGGAAAGGAAGTTGTTTATTGTACGGTGGTAGGATTGTCCTTATTAATTCGATCTTGGCTGCTCTCCCTATCTTCATGCTCTCTCTTTTTCTCATGTCGAAATCGATCATTGATTGACTCTTCTAATGAGAAACTTTTTATGGCGTGGTGATGATTCTTTGAAAGGGCTAAGTAAAGTTTGTTGGAACACCATCACCCTTCTTAAAGCGCATGGTGGTCTTTTTATTAGGGATTTTTCGGTTATGAATGGTATTCTTTTAATGAAATGGATTTGGAATTTACGGAGCTCGGATTGTAATTCGCTTTGGTATGATATTTGCGTCAAGCGCTATGGTTTCGCCTCTTGGACTGATTTTGAAGTTTTTGATCCCAAAGTTCTATCTCCTATTTGGAGAGGTACTAGGAAAGGGTGTGTGTCGAATGACCAGCTGTGGCTTTTATTCAAATCCAATGTTTGTGTGGATGTCGGTAATGGTTTTACTTGCTCCTTTGGCACGACCAGTTGATGTCAATTCTGCCCCTGTTAGTAATGTTCGTGGACCTCTATTTACTTTGTAACTTCAGTGGCTTCTCGATCTTTTAAGGCTGCTCTGCCTTGTGCAAACCTTCGACCTACTCCTAGCCATTTTGGAAGCATAGTCTAAGAGTGTCAAGCAGAGAGATGCAGCCAGCTTTTACTTTGGCTTTCTCAGGCTTGCTCGTGTTTGTTAACATACTCAGATCTGTCGGCTAACGATAATTTGCTGCTACCCTCTTTCTCCCATGGTGCGGATCGGTTTTTTTGGGACTTCGGAATTGATAAAAAAATTCTTGGCTAGTAACTTTAATGCAGTGTTTTACTGTTCCCTACATTTGTCTCCACCTCTTATCGATTCACCATTATTTGAAAGTCTTGTCTCTTAGCTAAAGTGCAATTCTTTGGTTAGCTTTTATTTCACGATCGCCTCCCCTCCAAAGAGTTCCTTGCCCTCCGAGGATGCATTAACGATTCAAGGTGTCCGTTTTGTGATGAAAGAGAATCTTCACAACACGCTTTATTTCATTGCTCAGGTAGTTTCGATGTTTGGCGTGACTTATTTCGCATGTTTGGTTTATCGATCACCATTCCTTTCTCTAGATTCGAGTTCCTTATGCTTTGATGAACACACTTTAAGTCTGGACTTACTCAAGAGTTTACTACTTCTCTTTGGTTTTTTATTGCTTGGAAAATTTGGAGGAGAAGAAACATTATGGTATCAACAACCTTGCTAGCTCGGAGGACGTTCTTATTTCTAGTTTGCACTTTTATTTCTTTGTTTTTAAGAGTAGGGCTGGTCTTTAAACTTTGCAGCTAGCGATATTTTTTGTAACCATGAACTTTTAATTTGTTGTAATTGACTTGTTTCATTCTCTTCTCGAGAATGTCTTTTTAATGAAAAGTGGTTTAGGTGTTTTGTAAACAAGCATATCGCATCAACTTAGTTGGGATCGGCGCGCCTCGAAATTTTCACCAATTCCAATATTTTTCCGATGGAGGGACACAATATTTTTTCGGAGGTTTTAAAAAAATGTAAAATTCGAATATGTTGTAGTTTGCATTAAAAGTTTTTGCCAAAATAGAAGAAATGTGTTAATGATTAGAGTTGGAATTTTTTAATAAAAGTGTCGTCATATCACATGGTAGTGTCATTTCCAAATACATTAACCTATACCTGAAAATGTCGTCAAAAGACAATGAAACGTTACTATAGTATCCTATGACAACACATTTTAATATGTACCATAAATGACCAAAAGTGTTGGTTTTGGACCTATGGCCGATTTTATCTTGTAATAGTTATATCTCATGAGTTGGATGAAAATTATGTCCCATAGCTACAACTCCAAAAATTCGACGGGATATAATCTTCTAAGTTTTACATTTTATGTGACACAGGCGTCACTTTACTATAAAATGAATATTTTAAATTAATACAATAATATTGAAATTCAATATACAAGATTGTTTAAATTGATGTAATTTCAAAATTCCATAATACATATATTCAATTGTATCCAACTAACAAAGGATAATTTAAAAAGATACATAATATACAAACATAAAAAGTCCTAATTTATCTCTTTGATTTCTACTAGAATTATCTATATTACATTGCTCTCCTCGAAGGCTGCACGAAAAAAAAAAAACAACAATATGCATAATAGTTATTATAAAAGCGTTCACGTAGGATATAAAAAATTAGAATGTGTATCCAATTACGGGAGTAGAATAGCTTCAAAATTGAAATTTGAAACATCTTTTGAATAGAAAATGAAACATAATATCAAGCACAATGCCCAGACTAAAGCAATGTGTTTCTTGGAATAAAATTGCAAGATATGTATGGAGCTTTACATAGATATCAATGGAAACAAATGAATTCAGTTATGCATATTATAGTATTGAATATGAAATTTAAGATTGTTAAAGGTAATCTCAAAAACGCAAACAACATGATTCAAAAAGTACGAAACCATAAAACATATATGTCATTATAAAACTACAGAAAAACTAGACGAAACAAAAACATCTTAATAAATCAAGAAAATCTCGAAACATCCAAAGTCCAAACTGAAACAGATGAATATCTTAATTTGGCCATGGCAAAACCTATAGACGCTTATTTCAACTATACATTAGCTTCTCTAATATCTCTAGCCTTTACTGAGTTTATATAAGTTAATTCATGTTTTAAGGTCCATAAAGCAAGTGTGAATCTTACTTGTGAATCTCTCTTGTAACCTTTCATATTCAGAGAGACATGTCCTGGAATGGAATACCGAAATGAATTGCATATTCAGTTTAGTGGATCGAAAGTTCCACAAATCAATTAGTAATATATATTTGACAGTACACAGTTAATCGATATCACGGTTGATTAAGTTTTATTTCCTTACCAAAGTTTTGCATACCATCCAAAAAGGAACACCACAAAGGAAGATTTTTAATAGAAAAAGTCATTTTATCCATCTTTAGAGTAAATAACTAGGGATGCAAGACAAAAATGTGACAATGCCCAGTCATAGAGGCCTAAACAGTTGCTGTTTAATGAGGCATACATTACTTACATTTGTTTTTTTTCTTTTTGTATATGACAAAAGAGCCAGCCTTGAGAATTTTAGGGCTCTAAGCTAAAATTATATATTTTAAGTTAATGGGGTCTGTCGTTGAATTGTATATTAAGAAATAAATATTTATGAGGTCCTTAACAAATATAAATGCATATATAATTTTTTATAAATTTTTTAGGCCCTAAGCGGCTGCCTAGTTCGCTTCCACACTAGAACCGGCTCTACAAAAAATACTATCTAATGAGGCATACATACCATCGAACTTGGTGGGTCTTGATATATAAAATAAATCATTGTGTAAGGTTTTTATAAGTCCAACTAATCTCAATGAATATCTAAATTAATGAATCAATTTATACAGGTTAAAAAACTAATCTCAAGTCTCACAATACAAAAAATTTAAAATCATAAGATTATGAAAATAAAACTTACCTATGTAATGTTACCAAGGGATCAAGATACTAATATCTGACAAGGCTATAGCCCTCAGTTTCAGAGATATAAAAACATAACTTTGTTTATGAATAAGCATAAAATTCAATTTATTTCAAACTAATTCAACGGGAATGCATATATGACATATAAGCATATATGTTTAATTATTTACCACAAATTTGGAAAAATAATTACAAAGAGCTGTCAACTCAAACCCATCCAAATGTATGGTGATTACCAATTAGTTCAAAAGATCGAAGGGTTAGATACTATATTACCTTAATTATCCCCTTGAAGAGATGGTTCCCGGAACTTCACATACTCAGAAGACACCAATTACCTGAACACAATAGATATATAAAGTAATTTCTTTAAAATGTATACAGCTAATTCTAACGGAACATCCAAGCCACATAAATAAGACCTTGATCCAACAGAAATGAGTAATATTAGAACTAATCTCACTGACTAAATAAAGACTTCAGAGATTAGATAAATTGATCTAACTGAATCAATAATATATATAAGCCACAACACAATAGAAAACACACGACACTCAACTTGTTCTATTCAACTTGTATTTACGAAGACAGAGAAGCTCACAATGGTTAAAACAACACATAAAAATCTTTGTCCATCTATTTTCATAACTGAGAGCATGCAACTTGACCACTACTCATAGTATCAACCAAAACTAATATATAAACCAGATTACAAGTAAGATAAATGATTCAAGGTTCTGCTTCATTCAAGGCAAAGGGAATCGAAACTGCAAGGGTATCATTATATTAATAAAGTATATCAAACGACAATATATGAAAGTACAAATCTTATTTCGCCACAGAAGAATGTTAACATTGAATTCTGTCCAAGTGAAGCATTCATATATCCTATATAAAATTTAACAAATAAAATTAAATTTTAGATTAAAAATAAGAGAATAAGAGACATGATTTTACACTAATTTCACAACACTTTGGTACACAATCTGCCGCTTTTGCCTGCTTTTGCATGAACTCCTTCAATTCTTCAGCTTCACTACCTTAGGGCCTGCATAAAAAAAAATCAGCTTTAATAAACATAAAACACATTAATGTCTCTATTCTATACATATTGTAAGACTTTTTTTTTTGAAAAACACGTATTGTAAGACTTAAAACCGATATTTCACAAGTAAAACACATCAAATGAATAGGCAAGCATAAAAGTTGCAAAAATAAGAACATTCGATGAAGGATTACATGCCTTTGAATTTCAATTCCCAAAATACAGCATACAATACCCTGAAAACAAATGCAAATTCAAATAACACTGGAAACTTACAATACAAAGCCTCACTAAAGAAATACAACCATCAAAGCCTTAACAAAGAAAATATGAAATTGTACCCATTACACTAATCTGTGGGTTAATTGTAATGAAATTGTACCAATTGAGATATAATGTACACTTAATACCGAAACATAATTGCTCTCAATTTGTACATAACATATGTTATGTCAAAATGTATGAAACTCATCAAGTGCAACAAAATACTATTTGTGCATACTTGGTTTGATAAACTGGATCACAATATTTTTCTTTTAATGTGTCATGGAATCATAAGGGATACTCATGACTTACATCATAAAATTCAAACTTCTTAGTAAGTTCCTCAACATAGCGTTCTTGTGTTACTAAGACACTTTCATTTCATCCTTATGCTTTTCACACCCAATATCATATTGCTCTCTTTCATGTTTTCCATGACAAACTTTAATGAGAAAAGTATATTCATTCTATTGATAATTTCAATACTCGGAATAAAGAAAATTACATGAACTACATCAAGACATATATTCACACATGTAGCATTTAACATTAGTATATACACATTTGTCTCCATCAAAAGATGAAAAACAACATCTATTAAATTTTATAAAAGTTCACAATTCATATTTCTAACATACAAAATAAACATACTAAGTAAAAATATAGTTGTTTCAAAAACCATAAATAAAAATTTTATATTTTTCTCTTGTCAAATTCCACTTTCTTTTTCCCCTTACTTTTAAAGAGAAATCAAATACTTAAATACACATTTGTAACAACAAAAATTGAGAAATATTCTTTTCCTCTAAAAAAATATATATTTTTAAATACTCCCGCACTTTCCAAAAAAAGTTTGTATATATCCTTATGATTACAATATTCAATTAAAGGGAAGTGGTGATAGCTTTTCCTTATAATACAAAATATTTGAAAGTGTGGGGGTTTTAATAATTTTACTTTTTTCCGGTTGGGAAAATGTGACAACTATATTATTACTCTATAAAAGTATGTAATTTGCATATTTAGAGATAAGGAATTTTTCAATCTATTGGGTTATAGAAAATAAATTGAGATTTCTCTATCAAGAGATTTTTATATAAGTTTCCAACAACTATTTTTCCCCTATATATAGTATGTTCAGTGTATGTGTTGGAAAGATGAAATGAATATGAATTGAAAAAGAATATACAATATTTTGACTATGAGAATCATAAGAATGAATGAGGGTGTCTTATTAAAACAAGAACCCTATATTGAGAAACTTCTTAAGAGGTTTGGAGTATATTAATCATGTGAATTTCTCTTATGATTATAACGTTAAATTAAAGAGAAATAATGATTTTGGATTATTATTATTTGACTTATGAAATACATAAGAGATACCATGAGTTATGGTATTTATGTTGTGAATTTCCACTGTATAAGAATGTTACAATGATGATAAATTTTTTTTGAAAACCTCCGAAGGAACATTGTGTTTCTCCATCGGAAAAAGTTTGAGGCGGTTGAAAATTTTAGAATGATCGTCCCTACTAGGTTGATGCGATCGCTTGCCTACAAAACACTCATCCCTTTTTTTATTAAAATGAAAAGAAAAATACAAATAAGTATCTTGTGAGGAAAGGAAGGCAAAAATAGCTACTATCTAAAACGATAATTAACAAAACCATTAGAATCATGAAATAAAAATCTTTGGCAAAAAAGAGGTGCTTGATGCCATTCCGTAGAAGTTGTTGAAATTCGTCCGTGATTAACAAGTGTGTTTGTGACAATGTTGCCCTCTCTAAAAACATGGGAAACCATGGTATGCATGGATTGCATAAGATGAAGGCATTCAATCCAAGTGGCCATAAGGAACCAGGGAACCCTTTTGCTCCTAGTACGAAACAATTGAACCACATATGCCGAATCACTCTCTAACCAAAGCTGTGACCATTCCCTTGCTAATGCCGTCTTTAAAGCATGAATACTCACCTCCAGCTCAGCCCCAAAAACAAACGCATTGTCCCTATAAAAAGAAAAACCCAAAAAATTAGAGTTAGAGTCCCTGAACACCCCACCACATCCAGATGGTCTCGGTGCTCCCTTCAAAGATATGTCCATATTAACTTTTATCCAACTGCATGGTGGCTACGACCACTTAACCAAGATTGTCCTGGGAGCTCGAGGCAGGCGAGGAGAAAGGTGTAAGCTTTGAAGGGTCCTTAGCTCAATCAATGAGTTCCAAATGTTACCAAATCCCAATTTGTCTATCAGTCGCAAAATCTCCCAAAGATGTTAAAGCGTGGTGTGAATGTTTGGCCATTTGTCCTAAAAAAATGCATCTATTTCTTGTCCACCAATTCAACTAAATGATGTTGATAATAGACGAGTTCCATAAGATTTCAATTTGAGGGCTAAAGTGTGATTTAATCCTGTCGCCAACCAACTCAACCACCGTAGTCGCACTTGACAAGTGTTTGCCGAATAAGGATTACATAGCTATCCATAATTCCTTCGCAAAGTTGCAGCTAACGAAAAGGTGGTTCACGTCCTCGTAGTCTTTATTGCAAAGGCTGCAATTAGAAATAATCATTATGCCCTTTTGACGAAGAGCATCATGCGTGGAAATGCAACCGTTGATTGCCTTCCAACAAATCAACGAGTGAGAAGGTGCGATTGTTTAATGCCATATCTTCCTAAAAAATTAGCATGGTTGGTGTTGCAGTTGCAATCATTGATAGAACAACTTGATGGTGAAAATGCCATCACTTGCCGATCTCCAAAAACACAAATTGTTAAGCTCACCATTGAGAACAACACCACGAATCTCCTCACTTACAGCAGTTGAGAGGGGGGCTGGAAACGCTGCTGCCCACTCGCCATTAGTCATGAAATTCGACACCAAATTAGCCCGCCTTGCCCGACGAGCCTTTGATAGGTTGAGTCTCTCACCCACAATAGGGAAGAGCCATTCCGAGTTCCAAAAATTCATCTTGGAGTCCACACTGGGGAACCACGCAATATTTTCCCGAAGTTGGTTGTAAACTTCCCTTATTGAATATCAAATATTATAATTAACCAACCGATTACACAGTACATCATTCTTGAGAAACCTTGTGGATAAGATTTTAAAGAAACCCCTTCACCATGTGATTAGTTCCCATGAAAATTTTGCCAACATCAATTTGTTAACATCCACGAGCTTCTTAATACCGATGCCCCCCATTGCAAAAGGTTTGTTGCAAGTTGACCACTTGACCGTTACCAATTGCCTTTTATCAAGGCTCCTGATCCAAATGAAGTTGCTCATAGCTCGTTCAAGATTCCTAATGAGGGCAGCCGGCCATTTATAAACCATAAATGAATGTTTGATTCATATGAGACAAATTATACCAGTGTTTTTTTTCTCACTCTTAGTAGTGGAACAATAAGAAATGAGAGTCAACTAAACAAACTATAACTGAGTAGTTGTTTGAGAGTAAACGTGTAATGAGGTTAAGTGGTTTATTAATTTCTTAGCATATATTCTTTGAGAATAAAATCATCACCTTTACTGACAATGAATTGTGATTGCCAAATTGGCAATATCTATTTATAAGTAAGACCTAAAAAGATAAAATTATACATATATGTTTGAGACATATATATTGTGAAAAATTTATTTTAAGATGACATTCTATCCATCAACTATGTGAGTCTTGAGTGATTTTTGGCCAAATCATCTTACTAATGTAAGATATAATTTTTGAAAATTTATTTAATTCGAAAACGTCAGAGAGGATAAGACTTAAGCCAATTTGAAATTAATAAAGATGGAAACCCTACCTATGTGATTGGAGATCCCATGAAATAGGTTCAAAGGATAATAATGAAGTCTTTGTTAATTCTGCTTGCACAAAATATATCGTCTCAATCCTAGATGTGAGAAAGTGCTATGTTGCATATTTTTAGAGGTTGAGTTAAAAGAATTCTTAATGAATTTCATATATCTTATGAGTGGTGTATAAAGTGCAATATACACTTGATGAAATCACCTATGTCGGTGTGAAGTTTGACCGCTTCTATGAGATATTGGCAATATCTACTAGAGCACTTATGAAAGAACAGGCAGGAGCATGGCCTATTTACGTAAAATCGCGCTATCAAAGAGAGTGTTGAACCCAAGTTAATAGTACTTCACAAGTACTTAAACATTTTGGAAATAACAAACTGTCTAGCATAGTGAAATTAATTGAGTACTAAGTATACTCTTAATTAATGAAGTTTACTTGAGTTTGTTTAAGGAAAAACAACTGAGTTTACTGAGTAATTAATTAAGTTACGGCTTAGAGTAAGAAAAGCTGAGTTATGCTGAGTATTACGTAGATTATAAAGGTATCCACTCAGTTGTGCTGAGTTAGCTTTTTAGGAAGAAAAAGCTGTTTTCCTTACACTTAGAGAATATTTGACACTTGTGCTACTAACATTTTCTATGAGAAACGAAATATACCTTTGATGCTTTTCAGGATAAAAAGCGTTGAAATAAATGAAGATATGCATGTGGTCCTCACATTCAAAAGGTGTCAGTACGGTATGTTGGAGATTCCTCACTAAAGTCCAAGATAAAAGGAATCCTCTGTCATGCACCATTTTTAGTGTCTCCGTGCGCCTCTACAAATGTCAGAAAGTCAACTAATGATAGAATGTCATGTTTCATCTCGCGCACCTCTCTATCAGAATGGATTGCTTGAAGATAAATGAGTTTTTGACAACGGAATTATATTGCGATTCAATGTTCGAAATCTCTATCTTTAAATGTCCTGGAATCTGTCTCCAACGGGAAGATTCAAAAGATTTGAAGAGAAGAGAAATTGAAGAGCTGTCAGGACGAGAAGTTTGCAACTGCTAATTCCAAGAGCTTCAACTATAAATAGAAGACTGGAGCAGATGTTCAAACTTGGTGAATCTCCTCGAATTTTTTAAAGAGCTGAAACTCTATTCATTTACTCCCAGCTTCAAGAAATTCCAAATCAAGCAATCAACAAACATTCATTGTTCAAAACAGTTTGTAATGGAGAGAGAAATATCACTTAGAGATTTAACATTGTAAAGGATTCAACATTTTATAAGTTAAATTCCTCTGTTCGCAAATTTCTTTAGAAATCTGAGTGATGGTTTGGGAAGGGTACCCAAACTTTAGATTGAGTGGTGGTTAGAAAGAAAGGTACTTTCTGTAATAGAATCTACCCGTTATAAAGGCTTCTCCACCTAAGGAAGGAACCAAATTACTAGTGGATTAAATCTCGGAAAGGAATCCAGGGACTGGAGGTAGGCTATGGGCCGAACCAGGATAAAATCTCAGGTGTTGAAGTTCTAACCTTAATCGCTTGTCTTTATCGCTTTTATCTAATCCATCATTCTATCTTTGTTTTCAATTTTGCTTGAAAAACCAATCCATGCTGAGTAGAGTACTCAGTATACGATTGAAGATAAACTATTTTAGCAAAGCTGACAGTATATAAATTTTAGACCAACTCAGCAAGCGCATCTAAAAACTTTAACTTAGTAAATATTTCATAAAAATCAAAAAGTAACCAAGAACATTATTCACCCCCCTTTGTTGTGTATTTAAGCCAACTAAGGACCAACAAGTGTTATCAGAGCAAGTGCTCAACTTATTGACTAATCATCTTTGAGTTAAAGATCCATAAATAGCTTACAACAGCTTTAGTTGGGAATATCTGTAACTAAACATCGTTATTCAACGGTAATCATTACACGTTTTTGAAAAATAGCATGAAAAAACTTATTCAATCATAAAGTATGCAAAGCATGGCTCGCTATCGAGCTTGGCCCACGAATTCTTACTGTAATGAGGAATGGGCAACGTGTTCTAATCGATCTAGAAGACTATGATAATGCTGACCTAAGCCTTCCCAAAGAGAACATCCCATCCATCAATTACTTTCATTTTTCGTTAGAACTTGCAGAGTTAACAGGGTCTTAGATGTGAGACAATGCAAGAAATCCTGGAAGAAGCTGGAGATTACCTACGAAGGAATGAACAAGTTCAAGGAGTCCAAGATCAACCTCAAGATATGAGAGTATGAGATGTTCCAGATGGGCGCCGGCGAGGGTATTCAGGCCATGAATAACAGGTTCATTAACATCGTTAATGAATTGAAATGTCTTGGCAAGGAGTTCAACGTGGAGGAGCCGATGAAGAAGATTCTTCGCACTCTTACCTTAGAGTGGGATGCTAAGAAGAGCGTGATCAAGGAGGCTCATGATCTTAAAACCCACAGCTACGATGAGCTGATAAGCACCTTGCTGACTTAGGAGATAAGCCTGAGGAAATATACCGATAACTCCAAAAGGAGTAAAGGCAAGGAAAGAGAGGGCAAAGCCATTATCCTGAAAGCTTATTCCTTTGATGAATCCACAAGCTACGATTCTAATGAGCAGATGGCCCTTATGACAAGGCATTTTAAACACTTCATGAAGAAGAACGAGAAGTTTAATAAGAAGAAGTTTCCTGCTAAAACCAAGTTAACTCAGCACCGGCGAGGAGCTGAGGAAGGACTCAAGAAGGAATACAGCAAAGATATCAAATGCTTTGGTTGTGGTGAGAAAGGCCATATCCAGGAGAGCTATCCAAAGACCAAGAAGGACATATATAAGAAGAGGTTCGCAAAGAAGAATGAGGTACTTGTTACCACCTGGAGCAATTCAGAAGAGTCTTCGTCATCAGATGAAGAAGCAACTGATTCTGCCAACCTCTGTTTGATAGCCATTGAGAATGAAAGGGGCGAAGGCTCAACATCTAGAAGTCAAATCGCTGCCGACTTTGAAGCTGAGCGTAACAAAGGGAAAGCTCCTCAAACTAAGGTACATTTTGAAATCCCTTTATCAATGGAAGAGTTCTCACAAACTCTCTTTAAGCATAGGGTATAACACACCGTTCTACCCGAACTTGAGCCTAGAATTAGAAGACGTGACATGATAGTGTCACCTAAGGTTAGGACCACCCATGGTCGAGATAGTGCTTACTAGGCACTCAAACCTTCATATGCTTAGAATCATTGACTTCTAAACATAGGGTATAACACACCTTTTTACCTGAACTTGAACCTAGAATTCGAAGATACGATAAGACACCGTCACCTAGGGAAGGATCATCTTTGGTTATAGCGGTGGGCACTTGGCACCCGAACCTTTGCCCATTCGGGGCAACAAATCCCCTATACTAAGAGTCACAAGGTACAATGCACTATTTACCCGGACACGCACAATTGGGTGAAAGCTGAACAAAGTCACCTCACAACATGAGAAAGAGCCACAGTTGCGAATTCTTAAAAAAGCCCAGCCTATTACCGCACATGTTTTTGGGCAATCAACTTGTTTGTCCCAAATGGATTGGCAAACATAAGTCACAATTTAAACCAAGTCTATTACCACATGGGTATTATGGCAATCAACTTGTTTGTTCCAAGTGGATTGGCAAACACAAATCATAACCTCAGCCTTTTCCACACGGGTATTACAGCAATCAACCTTTTGTTCCAAATGGATTGGCAAACATAAGTCACATTTTAAACCAAGCCTATTACCACATGGGTATTATGGCAATCAACTTGTTTGTTCCAAGCGGATTGGCAAACACAAATCAGAACCTCAGCCTTTTACCACACGGATATTACGGTAATCAACTTTTTGTTCCAAATGGATTCGTAAACATAAATCACACTTTAAACCAAGCCTATTACTACACAGGTATTATGGCAATCAACTTTTTTGTTCCAAGCGGATTGGCAAACACAAATCATAACCTCAGCCTTTTACCACACGGGTATTACGGCAATCAACCTTTTGTTCTAAATGGATTGCAAATATAACTCACACTTTAAACCAAGCTTATTACCACACGGGGTATTATGGCAATCAACTTGTTTGTTCCAAGCGGATTGGCGAACACAAACCATAACCTCATCCTTTTACCACACAAGTATTATGGCAATCAACCTGTTTGTTCCAAATGGATTGGCAAACATAAGTCCATTTTAAAATCAAGCCTATTATCACACGGGTAACACGGAATTCAACCTGTTTTGTTCCAAATGGATTGGCAGAACACGAGTTACACCTCAACCACCAGCTTACTACCACACGGGTATTATGGCAATCAGCCTGTTTATTCCAAATGGATTGGCAAACATAAGTCACACTTTACAATCAAGCCTATTACCACACGAGTATTACTGACATCAACCTGTTTTGTTCCAAATGGATTGGCAAAACATGAGTTACACCCCAACCATGAGCCTTCTACCACATGGGTATTATGGCAATCGACCTGTTTGTCCCAAATAGATTGACAAACACGACCCTCGACATCACATAGATGTCACCTCAACCTCAAGAACTCACCACATTGGGTCGGGCTTTGTTATCATTTGAGTTATGTATTTATTACTAATAACTAATCTTATTTGTTTCAAATGGATTGAAAGACATGAATTTTATCACATCACGGTATATTAACCCTTTGTAATGCAGCCACATCATATGCATCTCATGCATCAACATCAAGTATGTCAACCATGCATTTCATATCTGATGAAGCTGTTCGATTGCCTTTGCTTCAGTTAAGGCTTGGAAGAGGATGACTTCCCGCCTCGTCTGGATTTCCCCCTTCATGGCTTGCCTAGAGAACTTTCTATCAAAGGGTATTTCACTCACTCATTCCATCAAAGACTCGAGTTCAGATTTGGGTTCGGGTTTAAGTTCAGATTTTGGTTCGAATCGGAGATCGATCTTTGGTTCGGGTTAGAGTTTCGGGATCACGGATCCTCAAGGTGGTCACGGAAAAGATGAGCAGAGTTCGCACGAGGTGCCAACTGTCCAACAAATCCCATTGAACACCAGCTCAGAATTGGTCAACCTAAGCGCCATTCTCTACAGTGATCAATTTGCCCAAGTGCTACAGTTCCACCTTCGTCCACATCAGCTAAAGAACAGTACTTCAAACTCTGCTCCCAATACTCACTATTCGCCACTTTTCTACTGACAAGTTTAATAATTTGTTCACAAGATTTGGCTATATATTAATGGCGCCAAAAAATTGTTCACGTAAAGTATAGGTATTGTCAGTACCTCTTATCAAATAGAAAAATGATGATAACTGCAAGTATACAGTTGCGATGTAGTTTTAAAAGATATCGAACGCACAGGGAAGGAACCAAGTCTAAAGATCAATAAGGAAGACAGAATAAAGAAAATAAAATATTTTTTGGATTTTAGTTGGGAGGATTAGAATGAAGAATGGATAGATATATGTATGGAAGACTAGAGATTCTAAATATATAGATTTTCCCTATGAAATAAATATAGCAGAGAAAACATTCAAGTTGAACAAAGATGTTACGATTCACTAAAGTAATCTAACAGACTCGGTTCAAAATATCCAAATGTTCAATTATTCGCTGCAGTGCAACACATGAAATAACTTTTCTAAACCTAGCGCAAACGAATTAAGACAATTATATAAACCTGGATAACGACAATACTATGTTTAGTATGGGTCGCTCTCACATAGCCACATTTAGCAAGTTACCATTCCAAAAATGTTGGCTCACTAAACAGCGTTATATCATAGATCTAGTGATTATAGACGATATTGTTAACCCCGAAACTACTCTTAAAATTAACTCCGATGCATATAAGTTGATTAATATAAAAGACTTAACACGAAATACTCATTATGACACATAGATATATCATAAACTTCGAAATAGAAAGTATAAGTAGAAAGCAAAGCAAAGTTGTAAGGTATGCAAGTGAAAGCTAAAGTTGATCAAACTGTATCCACTCTTTAATGGGAGTCGTCAATTCCTGCAATTCCTGAGTCTGCTTTGAATTCGGTCTCGGCCCGTATAGAACCTCCTCTAAGGTGCTATTCTTTGCGAATATCGAACAAATGACTATTGAAGAATGAAAAGTTTTATTGATAAGTGATTTGCAAGTACACTTATACAACAATTGCTCGAGAATATAGAGAAATCTAGTGATCGAAATAAGGATTATCACTTAAACATTTTCTCGCTAACACTTATGAAAGTAGCGAACTAGATATTTTATTCTCTATCTACTCACACTATACGTAACCCTATAATTGCACTCTAATTCTACATGAAATTGTAAGGTTTGGAACCCTATTTATAGAGTTTGAAGGGTTGCGTCTATCCATACGAAAAGTTGTGTCCATTGGTGAATGATTGCATCACTTCATTGTGATTGGTTGAGAAGCTTCAATCTAATCCACAATGGATAGGCACCTTTTCATGATTGGTTGATTTCTGATAGGTGTCTATTCGTTGGTAGTTGAAGATTAAACC
>CATIWQ010199507.1:0-19255 GCA_949673415.1 Euphorbia schlechtendalii | reverse complement strand
TCCACTATATTTATTCTTAAGGAATATCTATATGCTTTGCATCTCCTCTAATCTATTCATGCATCTTTCCATTCATCAATCTATCATTCAAAACCTTCAACTTATTTTATTTTCTTTTGTTCCGTAACTCTAGTTGATCTTAGGAACCGAATTCCTTTCCTGTGGGATTGATATCTTTTAAAACTACATCGTAACTGTATACTTGTAGTTATCATCATTTTTCTATATGATAAGTGGTATTGACAACACATATTCATAGTTAGAACTTTTATATTATCAGTAGAAAAGTGGCGAACAAGTTTTTGATGTCGTTGCCAAGAAGGCAAATATGTTTTGAAGATCAAATACTTGAAGAGTATGGTACATTTTCTAACTATATTTATTTATTTCTTTCCTGAACTATATAATTTGTCTATCCTAACTTGGATGTGAAAAAGAATATGAAATAATCATCTTGGAGGTGATAAGTCATATTATTACATCTGAATTCTCGAAAAATAGAAGATTTTCTTCTATTTTGCCTATTCGCATTTGCGAATCCATATCACGCTCATGAATTCCTAGACAACTTTTTATTTCTCAATTCTTGTAAGTCACGACCGTGAAAAACAATCATGATTGTGACTTGTCGAAAACTGTAGCAGTTTAGCAGTTATTTAACAGTTATTCTCCAAATTCTATAAGTTGATGTGTGAATGTGCATCCTTTTTACTTCTGAAAATATGAATTTCTTATCTTTTCAATCAACAATTTATTTCCAAATCTGAAACCATTCCATTCTTTCAATTCAATATGGTTCTAACAAGGAAATCCAAACTGGTTCCTCCCTCAAACCTTCAAGAATGGTATGAGGCACCATTTCTAATCTACTCTTGTGATAAAGGAGATCACTATGAGATGATCAAGAGTGCTGAATTTAAGATTCCTACACTATTAATAGGAACAGTTTCATTAGTCTTGGGGTATATGATAGAGTGATGCACTATCTCGGAGTTTTGAACTTCGTCATTAATTCGAATATGTGCCTGGGAAATAGTGTTGATAACTGTATGGAGATGTTAGTAACAGTGGCATGGTAGAACGACAAAAAGGACTGCCTGGTTTATCATCATCAAGGAAAGGAGTACAAGTTGATGAGGAAAGCGCTTAACAAGTATATGTGATTTCTAATGGACTGCTAGAACAAGATGCCTCTTGGATAGAATCGCCTGACCGACCAAACTGAGTTCAAACAATTATCTGCCTATAGTTGGTGGATTCGTGATCCTTGTTTGCTTGCCTTGCACTTTTACGTAAGTGGTTCATTGTTTGGTAAGTCAACTTTCAATATTGTCATCCCTGAAAAATTATTTGTAATGGAAGCGATTTGGAATGGCATGCCTGTTGATGTTTCGAGAATAATGATGGAGGCACTCATGTCTGCCACCCAGAATCTTGAAGTAACAATATATGGGTGTCGTACAATGGTAAATCTGTTCAGACAAATTGGATGAATGCCTTTATTCTAGTGAGGTCTTTGCTGATGAGACCAGATTTTGGAATTGACCATGGACGTATTCTTCAAGTATGGATTTCTAGAAAAGTGCATAGATGAAGGATCACTCGTGATTGGAAATCAAGGGAGAAGAGAGTGGATGCCGATAGAAGAAGAGAAAGGGAAAAGGCATTGAAGAAGTTCATATCGGAAGTAGTGAAGCGAGACAAGCCTCCGGAAGTACACATGCTAATGAATATACTTGGAGAGGGAAGTTCGTGAACGATGTCAATCAAGCATACCTTGATATAGCCTCCATACAACAAGATGTTCTTCAACTCAAAAAATCCAATATTTCTTTGAACCAGAAGTTGAGTTCGTACTTCAGAAAGTAGAATATGGATATCTTACCAAGTCCTCTAAATTCAAGTTCAGAAGAACGAAAATAACCGGGTTCAAATTTCTTTTTCTTTTTTTTCTTTTCTTTTCGTTTGCTTTGTGTGTTTTGTGTTTTTTTTCTAGTTAAGTCTCTCACAATGATAACATTGTGTTCTCTAGTGTGGGGGGGCACTTGTATAAAATCCCGAAAATCTAAAAAATCAAATAAAATTTAAAAATTATAGAATGAAAAATTTTCTTGATTTTGTGTTGTTTATACCTTATACATACCTATACTATACTAACATATGTTCTAAGGTTATTATGAGTTTTAGGTATTACAAGTTCGATGTTGGTGTAAATTTCAAACAAAATTTTTTGTTTTGAGTATGAGCGCACGTTGAGAGTGTGAGCGCTTTAGTAGATTGGCACAACATTTAGCATTTGGCAAGGATGAGTGGTGAGTAACATTCAATAGCAACATTCCAAGTAAGTTTTGATATATATTTCAATGCAACATGAATTAGTATAAGTTATATAGTTTCAGCTTAATGCTACAGATAAGTTTTGAGTGGAGTAATATCTAGTAATGTTCTTACTATGAGTTTTATATGTTATTCTTGAATACGTCCTATAAGTATTGAGTGTGTCTAAAGGGTAGGGAAATTATAGCCATAATACTTTGAAAGTGATCAATAAAGGATGAGGGTATTGAGAGAAAAAAAATCAAAAGAAAGAGAGGATAACCAATGAGTTATGCAAAATGTGAGGAATGGTACGGAGCAGAAACTGCAACCATTTAATGAGTAAAAAAAAGAAAAGGTAGCATAGCACGAAAAATGGGTGCAAAGTACAAATCTGTACTTCAAAAACATATGTTTAAAAAAAGAGAGAAAGTGGCATGGAGTATAAAATGCAACCACTAAAATAAGGGGAGAGAGGTATGAGCATAAAATGCAACCACTAAGAGTGCTTAGCATCCTAGGTTATCTAAAAATTCCCTGAGATCAATCTTTTCAAAGTGTGCTCCCTTTGTCCTTTATACTTTATACTATACTTGAGGGAAGGAAATATTCGAGCGAGTATATAATGCTTATATGAAGATGCAATTCGATTGGCCCTCCATTAAGAGCAAAGATATGCAACTGGACTATATAAATTGCACATTACTAATTTGTGGGAAATTTCGTATACCTTACTTGAACCTCATGCAACATTGGAATGTGGTACTCATTACAATAGTCTTTCGCTAAATGAGGTACGAACTTGAATTACTATTTAATACATTTCTATTGTGTTTACCTTGAGGACAAGGCAAAAGTTAAGTGTGGGGCTGTGATAAGTGTATACTTACACTTATTATCTTGATATTTTTACTCATAAAATGATGTGGTTTAAAGTCCTTTTATACTTCATATAAAAGATTTCACGTAGTATGTAGTTGTTTTTGATGCAAGTGTAGTAACTAGGTGAATCATGGGAGTGAAATGATCAAAGATGGAATTCTATTCAAAAAGAGTGAAAAAGGTACAAAAAGATGCATGGAATTCAAGGAAATTGGCTTAGGATCGAAGTTGTCAAAGATCGGTGAAGTTGTAAAGAAGAATCATGAAGAAAAGCCTAAGTCACGACTATATCACGATCGTGATTCCTACTCGAGATTGGCCAAATTACGCTCGTGACTATCTATCAGAACCGTGACTTATCATTCTTCACAAACGGTCAGTTACCAACTCACATTCACGATCATGACATGTATGTAATGCTCACGAATTGTGACAGGTTTGATAAACTCTTCTCAACTTCCAACCGCCGGATAAGAACGATCAACCGCCATGAACTGTCAGGTGAAGACACACCTTTTAGAGATAATGCAACCATGAAAAGGTGCCTATCCATTGAAGATAAGGATGAAATCTTGCATCTAATCACATTGAAGATGATGTAACCCTTCACCAATGGACATGACTATTCATTAGGATAAACGCAACCTTTCACACTCTATAAATAGAGGCTCAAAATCAACCATTTCATGCAGCAGATGGTGTGAGATGACATGTATGGCATGATAAATGATAGATAGAGTGTGAAAGTTATATAGATTTAGCTAAGTTCAAAGTGTTAGAGAGAAAAATGTATAAGTGATTTGATTCTTGTTTCAATCACAAAATTTCTCCACAAATTCAAGCGATTATTTTGTGAGTGTAATTGCAAAGCAATTATCAATAAAATTTTTTGTTCATCAACATTCATTTATTCAATATTGAAAAGATTTAGCATCCTAACAGAGGTTCTGTACTAGTCGAGACCGAATTCAAAGTAGACACAGGAATTACGACTCTCAATAAAGAGTGGATATGGTTTGATTAACTTTAGCTTTCACTTGCACACCTTACAACTTTACTTTGTTTTCTACTATACTTTCTAATTCAAAGTTTATGATATGTCTATATGTCATAACGAGTATTTCATCTTGCATCACTTATATTAATGAAGTTATATGCTTTCAAGTTGACTTTAGGAGTAGTTTCGGGTTTAACAAGATTGTGTATAATCACTGGATATGTGATTCTAATGTTGTTCAGTGAGCCAACATTTTTGGAGTGGAAATTTGCTAAATATGGCTATGTGAGAGAAACCCGTACTAAGCATAGTATTATTGTTGTCTAGGTTTTTATAAGTTTCATAATTCGTTTACCCTAGATTTAGAAAAGTGATTTTATGTATTGCTCTGTGGTGAATTATTGGATATTTGGGCATCTAGAACCGAGTTTGTTGAAGTTATCTAGTGTATAAAACATTTTTGATTATTTCGCATATTTTACTGCACTATACTTGTTCTTAGGGAATATCTATATGCTTTGCATCTTCTCTAATCTGTTCATGCATCTATCCATTCATTAGTCTACCATTTAAAACCTTCAACTTATTTTATATTCTTTTGTTCCGTAACTCTAGTTGATCTTTAAAACCGAATTCCATCCCTGTGGGATCGATATCTTTTAAAACTACATCGCAACTGTATACTTACAGTTATCATCATTTTTTTATTTGATAAGTGGTACTGACAACACTCGTTCATATTTAGAACTTTTATATTATCAGTAGAAAAGTGGCAAACAGATTGCAAGTTCTACAAAGGAATTATTGGTTCTCTTCTCTATCTCATAGCTAGTAGGCTTGACATTTGGTATGCAGTGTACTACTATGCTCATTATCAAGATGATCCTCGAGAATCTCACTTAGCAGTTATTAAGAGAATTCTCAGGTATTTGCAAGGCTTGATTGAAGCAGGTTTGTAGTATCCCAACAGCTAAGATTTCACTCCTAGGGGATTCACAGATGCTTATTATGGTAGAGACAAGCTCGACAGGAAAAGTACAACAAGAGGATGTCATTTTCTTGGAGAATGTCTTATCTCGGGGTATAGTAAGAAGAAAACTTTTATCGCCCTGAGTACAACAGAAGATGAGTATATAGCCGCAGGAAATTGCATAGCACAACTGCTATGGATTAAGCACCAACTGGAAGATTATGGTATAAAGTCAAATTGTCTTGAAGTTATGTTTGATAATAAGAGCACAATTGACCTATCTAAATTTCTAGTTTAGCATGGCAAGATCAAGCATGTCAATAGCAGACATGACTTCATTAGAGATCATGTGCTAAGAGGAGATGTTAAGCTGGAGTATGTTCCTTCAAAGCAACAGCATGCTAATATCTTCACCAAGCCACTACCAAAATAGCAATTCAGTATTCTAAGGTAGTTAATAGGAAAAGCAAATCCACGTTGAAGAAGAAGGAAAAGGAAAATGTCAAAAATTTGGCTAAGTGTTGGAGATCAAGCCTTGAGAAGACACGTGGATAACAAAATCTAAATTTTAAAGTAATGGCATGAGGAATAGTTTCACAGTTAAATTCAAGCTCTACGTTTTCAAATAGATGTGCATTTGAAGAGGAACCATCTTTACCAAAACTCATCGTTTTATTGAGGTGGTTAATCTTTTTCCAATCTCATTCATTTTCATCATGAATTGTGGAAGCGCTACGTACCCCTAAGAGATGATGTTGCTTATATAAGTTAAATAGTTGAAGAGAGAAGTTTCACTTGCATTTTGTGATTTTGAATCCTAAAGTAATTGAACCCTAACTTCCTCTTCTCTTTCAAATACCTTCAAACATCTCTCAAATGGTGATTACCCGAACAACCTTCAGGCTTTATGCTACCACTTCATTGAAAATCATAGTGAACGCTCGGAGAAAGATTGAGAAGTTGACCCTAGAAGAAGGCACCCTTTTCACTAAGGTGGAATAGGCTGATGATCTGGAATTTGGGCTGGTATATGAGGTAGAGTATGAGGGGTTGCTGAAGAATAAGATTATGCATCGAATCATTAAACAACAACACCTCAGCTCCTTCCTAAAGATGGAAGGACCAGCCATCACAGGACTCATCAGAGCATTCTACTCCAACCTCTACCCAATTCAGGGGTTTAATGATGTGCTGATGATGGAGTTTATGGGTAAATCAACTCCTATTTGCTCATGAATGATAGGGAGAATTCATAACATGCTTAATAGAGGTACTCAACTCCGCGAGACTGGCGATGAGGATGCCTTAGTCATTCTAGAGGATTGGGAGCTCCCCTCTAACTATGTGTCAGGGGAGATTATAGTAAGTGAAATGAGCTGGCTCGCTAGGGCTTGCCACGAGCTGGTGGTGAAGTTATTGCTACCAAAAACTAGGTCTGTGACTAGCTACACCTACTATGAGAGGTGTGTGGTCTACCATATGGTAAAGGGTAAGAAGCGTAACTGGCTAGTTGTTATTCTTCACCATTTGACCAAGTTGACTACTGCCTATCATCATGGTTACCTCTTAATTGAATTGATGATGATCGTGAATGTGGACATCGCTCAGTTTTTAGGGGAGTTTAGTGACATAGTTTTGCCTGTAAAGAAGAGTTCGACATGTCTCACTTCAGCAAACTGGTTCACAACCAAGTACATACTAAATATAACAAGGCACAACAAAGCACAAGCTTAAGTGAGTACCGACAGTAGTACTAGTGGAAATCCTAAAGAAGGAAGAAGATGGCTTCATGATGGACTTTGAGGACAATGATGATTTGGACAAACATCCCATATCCAGCATCCTGGAGCAAGTCACCACCACCGCCTCCTCTCCCAAGCAGAACGCTACTTCCTCTAAGGCCAAGGGGAAGAGCCCCACGAAATCCAAAGCTGATAAAACCCCTACTCAACCTCAGCATCAAAGGAGGTAGATGAAGGCCAAAACCCGCACCCAAAGTGAAGCGAAGGCCAAGCTTCATGCTGAGCAATAGGAGGAGGAAAGAGAAGATGTGACTTCGGCTGATGAGTCCCTACACCAAAGGAAGCGTAAAATGGTATTCTTAGAAGAAACTGATGGCAAGGCGAGGCTAAGAATTCTAGAGATGAAGAAACTCTAAGTCCTAACGCTACTGCTAAAGGTTAAGAAGTTTTTACCGAGGTTAAGGGCACTCAGCGCAAGCGTTCTGCCACCAGTAGGCCCTTCCAAAAGAATGTGTAGGTGGTGAGAAGCAAGGAGGATGTTAGAGACACCTTTTCTCTCCATCAGGAAGAGTCAATCTTTCTGATTCCAACATCCCCTTACCCTCTTTCACTCAAACTGAGGAACCTTCTAGTCAGTTTGATCAACCTCAAGCTGGTTCATCCTTGGGCCAAACAGCTAACCTAGAGGTTCCTATAAATCCTACCCCCATTTCTTCTATAAATCCTGAAACCTCATCTCTTGTAATTTCTCCAAAACCCCCAGTAACTACTCCAGTAGATACTAAAACAGAGATTGTAAATTCTCCTAGTTGGTCTGTAAAAGGGCCCTTAACAACAGAAGAGGGGGATGAATGCTTAATCTTGGTTACTTTTAGATTTTTTAAGTTTAATCGCCAAGTTTGGATTATATATGTGTTCAGAGTATGCGTGCTGAGTGTGATATAAAAATGAATAAACTATAGAGCTTTTCTGGTACAGTATATCTTTAATCTTTAGCTGAATAAGATTTACTCAGCATAGATCGGATAACAAGCAATATAATGAATGAGAGAGATAGATGAATGAGCTGATCACTGATCAAGCTAAATGTTTAAAGTTAGAATATCAACACCTGAGATTTATCCTAGTTTGGCCCCTAGCCTACCTCCAATCCCCAAACATTGTCTCCGAGCTTTAATGCACCAGTGAGTCATTCCTTCAATAGGCGAAGAAGCCTTTACAATGGGTAGACATAATTACAGAAAGTACCTTTCTTTCTAACTACAGTTTAACTTAGTTTGGGTATCCTTCCCAAACTGACACTTAGATTAATATAAGAATGCAAACTAAATTCAACTTATAGAAATGTTGAATCCTTACAATGTTAATCTAAGTAATTTCTCTCTATTACAAACATATTAGACTTTCGATGTTTGCTGATTGCTTGCAGTTGAATTTCTATGGAAGTTAGAGTAATTTGCGCAGCGTTTTAGCTTTTAAGAAATTCGAGTTGATTCACCAAGTTTGAACGTCTGCTTTAGTCTTCTATTTATACTTTGAAGCTCTGCAAATTTACTGTTGCAAACTTTACAATATCGCTGATCTTTAATTTCTCATCTCTTCTAATCTTTCAAATCTTCCCATTAGAGACAGATTCCAGGACGTTTAGAGATAGAATTTAAACGTTGATGCGTGATACAATTCCTTTGAAAAATTCTTGTTTGTCTTCAAGCAATCTGGTTCTGAGAGAGGTTCACTAGAATGTAACGTGCAGTCTTCCCGTTGGATGACCCAGCTGACATTGGCAAAATCGCACAGAGACACTTGAGACGTGGCTCATAATAGAAATTCCTTTTACTTGGACTATAGCGAGGAATCTTTGACAACCGTACTGACATTTTTAACATTGTGAGGACCGCAGGAATCTTCGTTAATTTCACTGCCTTTTAACTTGAAAAGCACTAAAAGAATGTTCTATTCCATCATAGACAACTTTAGTAGTACATGTGTCATTAAGTCTCTACGTATCAAACAGAATGTGCTTTTAATTAAATAAAAGCAAAACTTAGCATGAGTTGAGTGAAATAATCCTAAACTATGTAGTACTTAGCATAGACTCAGCTTTTCCTACTCTATGTCAACTTTATTAATTAAGAGTCTACTTAGTACTCAATTAATTTCCCTATCCTAGACAGTTTACTATTTCCAAAACTACTCAATACTGTGAAGTACTATTAACTTGGGTTCTACAGTACTCAACATAGATGGAAGATAAACTAGTTCAACGAAGTTGAGTAGTTTATAATTTTTAGAACTACTTACAACATAAGTTACTCAGCACGCATTTAAAATCTAGACTTGTAAAAAATTTTGTAAACCTTAAAAAGAACTAAGTAACTTCATTCTCTCCTCTTATGCTCAGTTATTTAAGCTAAAGTGGACCAAAATCATAAGTGTTTTGTTTCCTTTCAAATGATATAAAATTAGCTTTGTGTACATTACTCTTAGTTATTCGTTAGTGATTCTTGTGTGGTACGTGCTATGTTACTTATCTTCAAATAACACATATTCATAACTTCTTAGATGCATTATAGATTAAAAGGTATATGCAAGATACATATCATACTACTTGTCTCCATACAGCAAGTATTCACAATTTTGTAGATCCATAGAGGGAAAATTTTTTACGTATGGTACTTGCCAAGCTATTGCAATCATATAACATTATTTTACAACTTTGGACCCATAAGAGGGAAAAAGGCTGATGAGTGGTATATGCTATACTACTTGTCTTCAAATAATGCATATTCACGGTGACTTATGTGAGATTTGTCATCGGCTTTGCCATACATATTAACAACTTGAAAGTACATGAGATGTACCATCGGTAGTGCATAACACATTCATGGTTATGAGTTATGTGATATACATTATTACCTTTGCCTGATATATTCATAGTTTGAAAGTAAACAAGATGTGTTATGGGAAGTGTTTGACACATTCATGGGTTTGAGTAGTGTGAGATATGCCATCGACTTTGAAATTCATATTTTTGTGATTTGGATGTACAACATATATGCCATTGGTAACGTGCCATACATTCATGATTTTTATTTGTTATGCATGGTTAAAAATTGAGAGTAAAAGACTACACATGATGAACATACTATGCATTTTTACCCATCACCATGGAGTGTCTATTTGCAAAGATCATGTTATGCATCGTTACACATTGTTGAAAGGTGTTGCTTGAATTTGTTTTTATGTAATTATGAACTACAACTTGCCACATATTATGTGGCAGTTGGTTGAGATTCATAATTAAGATCTATAGATTTCATTGTGTTTATATGAAAATCAGGATGGATGATGCCCGAGAATTTCACATCTTTCAACATCAAAATATCATGGTTGAAGTCATGGTAATGAAAATAATAAAGTGAATGATAAGATAATTTCACAATTTTAAAGTCTCTTAATGATAAAAATGATATAGTTAGGATTATGAAATAACATTTTTTGCCATGTGGATCTATGTCCAATGGAAGAATTAATGAAATGAATAATGGAGATAGGCCTATGTCTTAAATTTGTGTCTTTTAATGACAAGATAATGTATCACATTAGAATATTGTTATCATGCTCAATCCATAGTGAAAGATGGAGTTAAGTCCATGATTTAGTGTCTTTTGTTGATAAAATGACATGTTTTGAATCACAGTAGGATATTTTTTGCATGCTCGATTGATGCCTAGTAATGAAATGATGAATTGAAAGATGAAGATAAGTCCAAAATTTTGTGTCTTTTGATGACAAAATAACGTGATTAGAAACATAAAAGAATATTTTTGTCAAGCTCTATCAATGCCCAACAATAAAAATGATGAAATGAAAGATGGAGATAAGTCCATGATTTGTGTTTTTTTATCAAAAAAGGACGTAGTTAGAATCATGATAGGATATTTTTATCATGCTCGATCCTTGTCTGATGATAAAAATAATGAAGTGAAAGATAGAGTTAAGTCCATGAATTTTTATCTTTTGATGATAAAGTGATGTGGCTTGAATAACAGTATGATATTTTTGCCATGCTCAATCCTTGTCAGATGAAAAAAAATGAAGTGAAAAATATAATCAAGTCCACAATTTTGTGTCATTTCACGACAAAATGACGTGTTTGGAATAACAATAGGATATTTTTCCCATGCTTGATCCTTGTTCGATGAGAAAAATAATGAAGTGAAAGATGGAGTTAAGTCCACAACATTGTGTCTTTCAATGAAAAAGTGATATGATTCAAATAACGATAAGATATTTTTGTCAAGTTCAATCACTGTCCGATGACAAAAAATGATTAGGTGAAAGATGGAGTTAAGTCCATGATGTTTTGTCTTTTAACAACAAAGTGACGTGGTTGGAATAATAGTAGGATACTTTTATCATGCTTGATCCTTGTCCAATAAAAAAATGATGAAATGAAAGATTAAGTTAATGATTTTTTCTCTTTTAATAACAAAATGACATGAAGTTGTTAAGGGAAATGATTTTTGTGTTTGTTGATGACAAAGATCATGGTAGAGTATTCTTGTCATTCTCGAGCCGTGTCGGATGACAAATTGGTAAAGTTAATGATGGAGGTGATTTTTGTGTCCATTGATGACAAAGATCACTAGAAGAGTATAATTGTCATTCTCAAGATACATGATAAAGATGGTGAAATAAATGTTGGAGTTGGTTTTTGTGTTTATTGATAAAAAAAGATCATGGTAGAGTATTCTTGTCATTCTTGATTCATGTCAAATGAAAAAAAATGGTAAATTAAATAATTGTTGTGTCTATTGAAGATAAAGATTATAGTAGAGTATTCATGTCTTTCTCGATCAATGTTGGATGACTAAATGATGAAGTAAATGATGGAGATCATTTTTATGTCCATTTATGAAAAAGATTAAGGTAGCGTATTCTTATCATTCTTGATCCATGTTGGATGAAAATAATGTCAAAGTAATGATCAAGATGATTTTTATGTATATTGATGACAAAGATCACGATAGATTATTCTGGTCATTCTCAACCATGTCAGATGAAAAAATTAGTGAGATGTGAATAAATGAACATGAAAGAGATATGAATTGGATGATATTCATTCTTGACAGGACATTAGGAAATTTAAGATAAAGCTTGTTCTTGAGGTTACATTCAAAAGATGAATTTGAATAATATTTCAAATTTTCATTGATTATTGAAGTGGCTCGAATGAAAGACTTTAGCCAAAGGCAGATGTTGTTGTCATCGTCATTAAAGTCAACAAGACTTGTTTAATGTTTTCTTATTGAGAATAGGTTGAAGGCACCTATATACTATAGAGTGTAGGTAATGTGACATCATGTAGGAGACAAGTAGAGGTTGAGTGACTTATAGAAAGGCATTAAGCTCAAGGCTTACACTCATGTAGAAAATGCATAGAGAAAAACAAGTGTTGAAACGATATTGAACTCAAAACATAAACTTTCTTAGGAAATGCATAGAAACTAGCCCAAGTGATAAAAGGTTGTTGGATTTGAGATTTACACTCACGAAGGAGACCTGTAGAGAGGAAAAAAGACGTGGTTAAAAAGTTATTGAACTCGAGACTCACACTCGCTTAGGAGATGCATGGGATCGAACCATTGATAAAAATGTGTCAATTGCAGATGTTACCTCGAATGCCCCTTTGTTCATCCTAGATAGCTTATGTAATTGATCAGAGGGGGTGAATGATGATTTAAATTGTTTAATTTTTATCTATGAAAAACATTACAAGTTAGTTAATGTGTACTAACTGAAATGCGATTGTGCGCAAACATATAAATAAAATAACTCAAACCACTTAGCTTAGGCTAACTTTTTTAGTCTCAAGTTGTGGTGAGTAAATCTTACTCAACTCAGGCTGGTTTTTCAAGCATACTAAAATAAGAGAGAATCTGATGCTTATGTTGAGCTATAAACTAGAAAAGATAAAGATAGATTTAAGGAAAGTTAACACCTAAGATTTATATTGGTTTTGCCCTTATATCAAAATAAAATATTAGTAAGTTATTTCTCTAAAATTCATCCCTACAATAAAAGAACCTCTTACGAAGCTTTTCCCAAATGGATTTTCTTCCCTAGAAAAAGATCAATTATCATTAACATAATCATTATCAATGACATGTTTATTGCCTAATTTATATTTGTTGGAAACAAAAAATCTTCCAATCAATTAAGAATAAACATGGGGCATGTTGTTACGTCAGCATGTCTCATGTGGTGCTTAAGGATGCTTATTCATCATTGTTAACTTGACTTGAGGTGGAATGATTGTGAATGAGTTATCACCTTTCATCTTATTGACTTTATTGGAAGTGTAGACTCAAGTAGATCAATCATGAATACGTTATTGCCTTTCATTGTTTGGTTTACTTGAATCAGCGGGAGCTTATCGTTGATTTGATGAAATGATCATGAATGCATCATTCCCTATCATGAAAGTGGAAATAGTCTCTATTTCTTTTCTCTCGGCTTTTGGTTAGGATAATTGTGTATGGCCCGTTTTCAACAATTTATCTTCATATAGCACGTGCATGAAACTTCATTACTTGTGTGGGACGAAATCATGGAAGAATCATATTTGAATGTTGCATTAATCACTTTTTTCATTTTGTTATCTTAAAGTGGAACGATCACATATGCTTCATCACTCTCCTTCATCCATGGTATTTTGACTTCGCGGGAGTTTGTCTTATTGACTTGTTGAAATGATCACGAATGTGACGTTACTTGTCGAATGTTATAAAACTAGATTTGAGTACATAGCTCTTAGCTTTCGTTAGTGATTCTTGTGTGGTACATATTTTGTTTCTTATCTTCACATAACACATATTCACAACTTCCTGGACCCGTTATATGTTAAAAGATTTATACAAGTTATCCCATCGGCTTTGCCATACATATTTTTGCGAATTTGAAGTACAACAGATGTGCCATGGTAGCATGTCATACGTTCATGTTTTTTTTGTTATGTGTTGGTAACGATTAAGAGTAAAAGATTACACATGATGAACATACAATGCATTGTTACCTATCATCATGGAGTGTCTCTTTGCAAAGATCATGGTGTGCATCATGACACGTCTTTGAAAGGTGTTGCTTGAATTTCTTTTTAGGTATTTATGAACTACAACTTGCCCCAATATCGTGTGGCAGTTGGTTGATATTCATAATTAAGAACTATGGATTTGATTGTGTTTGTAGGGAAATCAGGATGGATAATGCTTGTGAATTTCACATCTTTCAGCAACAAAATGTCTTGGTTGAATTCATGGTAAAGAAAATAATAAAGTGAATGATGAGATAATTTCTCAAATTTTTATGTCTCTTAATGATAAAAATGACATAATTAGGATTACGGTAGAACATTTTTTTCCATGATGGATGTATATATCGATGGAAGAAGTAATGAAATGGATAATGGAGATAGGTCCATCTTTTTTGTGTTTTTTAACGAATAAATAACATATCACATTAGAATATTGTTGTCATGCTGAAACCATAGTGAAAAATGGAGTTAAGTCCATGATTTAGTGTCTTTTGATGACAAAAAGAGGTGGTTGAAATCATGGTAGGATATATTTTGCTTGCCTGGTTAATGCCTGATAATAAAATGATGAATTGAAAGATGAAGATAAGTCCATAATTTTGTGTCTTTAGATGACAAAATAATGTGATTGGAAACATGATAAATATTTTTTTCATGCTCGAGTAATGCCCAATGACAAAAACGACGATATGAAAGATGGAGATAAGTCGACGATTTGTGTGTTTTAACAAAAAAATGGCATGGTTAGATCAAGGTAGGATATTTTTATCATTCTTGATGACAAAAATGGTGAAGTGAAAGATAGACTTAAGTCCAAGAATTTTTGTCCTTTGATAAAAAAGTGATGTGGCTTGAATAATAGTACGGTATTTTTGTCATGCTCGATCCTTGTCAGATGAAAAGTCTTTTAACAAAGTGATTTGGTTTGCATAATGATACAATATTTTTGTATGTTGGATTCTTGTCAGATGAAAAAAATAATGAATTGAAAGATATAATTAAGTCAACGGTTTTGTTTCTTTTGACAATAAAGTGACATGTTTGGAATAACAGTAGGATATTATTCCCATGCTTGATCCTTATGCGATGAAAAAAATGATTAAGTGAAAGATGGAGTTAAGTCCACAATTTTGTGTCCTTTAATGAGAAAGTGATATTGTTGATATAATGGCAAGATATTTTGGTCAAGCTTGACCACTATCAGATGATGAAAACAATGAAGTGAAATATGGAGTTAAGTCCACAATTTTTTTTCTTTTGAAAACAAAGTGACATGGTAGGAATAACAATAGAATAACTTTATCATGCTTGATCCTTGTCCAATGAAAAATCAACTCAATGTGACACTCTTTATGCTACCCAACTCAGTACAAGAGCCAAATACAAAGGAAGTTAAAGTTGATGAAGATCTTTCAATCAACTTTTATGAAGAAGATCAAGTTCAATAGCAATAACCTAGTTTGGAGATTCATGTAGCTGATCCGAATATTTTAAGACAGATAAGAACTCATCACAATCATACAATTGAAAGCAATTTTGATGATTTTCGTAATCTTGTCATGATACGAGGTCAGTTCATCTGTATGATGAGCCATCTAGCTTTCATCTAATTAATTGAACCCAAGAAGTTTGAGGATGCAACAGGTGTTGATTACTTGATGATTGTGAAGCAAGAATAGATAGATTAATTCAAATGAAATGATGTTTGGGATCTAGTACCAAAGCCCAAAGGAAAATCAATCATTGGAACTAAATGGGTATTCATGAACAAGCTTGATGGAGATGGAAATGTTAGAAGAAACAAGGCCGCACTTATTGTCCAAGGCTACAACCATCAAGAAGGGATTGACTACGATGATACCTATGCACCATTAGCAAGACTTGAAGCTATTAGGATTATGTGTGCTTTCGCATCCCACATAGATTTCAAATTATTTCAAATGGATGCCAAAAGTGAATTCATGAATGGCTTCATTCAAGAGGATGTTTATATGCGCCAACCTCTTAGATTCGAAGATCCCAAGAATCTAGAGCATGTGTACAAGGTTAAGAAAGCTTTTTATGTTTTGAACCAAGAACCTTGTGCTTGGTATGAGAGGCTAACCAACTTTCCACTCAATAAAGGCTATGGAAGAGGAAAAACATGTACGACTTTGTTCATCAAGTGAAGAAAAGAAGATGTGTTTCTAGACCAAATATATGTTGATGATATCATGTTCAGACTAATGAATGAATTTGCAAGGAGTTCAGCAAGAAAATAAAAGGCGAGTTTGAAATGTCAATGATGAGAGAGCTCAACATTTTCCTTAGATTGCAAATCAAGCAAAGTGAAGATGGAATCTTCATTAGCCAAGCAAAATAGGATAAATAAATCTTGAAGAAGTTTGACATGGAGCATTAAAAACCAATGTTAACTCACATGGCCACAAATACTATCTTGAGTAAGGATGAGGTTGGTAAGCATGTACACTATATGTTCTACAGAGGTATTATTAGTTCACTTCTTTAATTAGCTACTAATTTTCTTGATATTCAATACTTTATATGCTATTGGGCGCATTATTATCTCACTTAACTATTGTTAAGAAAATTTTTTGTACTTAAAAGGATCTATTGATGTAGGACTATGGTATCCAAATAGCTTAGATTTCACTCCATGTGGGTACACATATCCTGAATATGGCAAGGACACGCTTAATAGGAAAAGCACCATAGGAGGATGTAATTTCTTGGGAGAATGTCTTGTATCATTGTGCATCAAGAAGAAAACTTCTATCATGCAGAGTACTCCTGAAGTTGATTACATGGTAGTAGGAAGTTGCATAGCTCAACTACTATGGATTAAGTAGCAACTAGAAGAAGATGGTACTAAGTTTAAATGACTTGAAGTTATATGTGATAACAAGAGCGCAATTAACCTATCCAAAAATTTAGTTCAACATGGCAGGATGAAGCATGTCAATTTTAGACATCACTTCATAAGGGATCATGTGTTAAGACGTGATGTCCAATAGGAATATTTTCCATTGGAGGAGCAAAATGTAAACATTTTTACAAAGCCTTTATAAAAGGAGCAGTTCAACACTCTCAAAGAACTAATTGGCATGGCAAATTCGATTTGATGAAAATTTTTGGAAAATGGCTATGTGTCCAAAGCTAAATCAAAGTTGTGCTGATTTGTTTGAGGTAACATGCATTCACTTAGCTTGGTAAATTTCATTAGTTTAAATTTCTCGTAGTTGAAGTTTAAATCTCACGTTTTGGAGAGTTTTGAATTTAAACCGTTTTTACGTAAATCTAGCTTTTAACTAAGTTAATTAATATTTTGTTCAATCACACCATTCACTTTCATCTTTACTTCTGGAGAGGATATTGTGAGCACGGGATTTTGTACCAGCTTGTTCAATGATGATAGTTTTTTTGGGATTTTATCCTTGAATCACACAATTTTCGAGTATCTTGACGTATTCGAATGGGAATCCTCCTCGTCTCTAATTCAGAAAGACATTTTCAATAAAATTATTTAATTTTATCCAGAAATTAATTAAATAAATGAAAAATACGAAAATACAAGAAAAATTTGAAAACGAAAACCTGGGGGGACTAGATCCCAGGCCAGCCTCGTTGGTGAGAGCCTCGCCAAACTTGGCGAGGCAAGGCTCACCAAGCTCTCGTCGAGGCCTCGCTGAGAGCGTTGGCGAGGCAAGGCTCACCAAGACTCTTGGCAAGGCCTCGCCGAGGGATTGGCGAGGCAAGCATCGCCAATGCTCTCGGCGAGGCCTCGCTGAGGACATGGCGAGGAGCCTCGGCAAGGTTTTCTCTGGCGAGGCTCCTCGCCGAAAAAACTTACCTTTTTTGGATTTTTCAAGATTTTCCTATAAATAGTCGGATCTTTTTTTATCACCAGGATCCCGAAAATTATCAAATAAAATATAGCTTTAGAAAGACTTTAATTTCCAAGAACAAGAAGAACTGTTTTTTGGACATCCTACACAATTTTTTACCGAAACTTGGAGGATTTTCAAAGGCCAATCGGACATCTTCAAAGTGGATTCAATCCATAAGGGTAAGCCTCTGAGTTCCTAGAACTGTAATTCTCATGCTTTCAATGTTTAACTTCTTCTTCTGATTTAATCTGTGAACCTAGGATTTTAATTACAATTATTTTATTTCAACTGTTGTATTCTTCTTCGTCTTTTCCTTTATTAAAAGATGTATGTTAGAACACCCCCACGAAGGGAATAAAACATATTCCAGAATAACAGACCTCACCAATTTGCCATGCAAGCTGTGAGCACGGGATTTTGTACCAGCTCGCGCGTTTAATGATGACGGCTTTTCGGGATATTTATCCTCGAATCACATGTTTTTTTACCATTCGACGATCTTCTAATGGGAATCCTCCTCGGACATTTTAGAAAAAAAAAATAATAAATAAATAAATAAATAAAATAATAAAAAAATGAAGGTGACGAAATCCCGATAGCGAGGCAACCTCGCACGCGAGGAAGCCTTGCGCGCGAGGAGCCTCGCACGCGAGCAGCCTCACGTGCAAGAGGCCACTCGCGCAACAGGCTGCCTCGCGCGCACGGGAGCGGCCTCGCCCGCGAGGACCCTCGCGCGCGAGGTAGCCTCGAGTGAGGGAGCCTCGCGCGCGAGACCTCTTACCGGCGAAGCTCTATACTTTGGATTTTTCGGGACTTCTTTTTTCTATAAATAGTCGGGTCTTTTTCAGTACACGAAGCCCGGAAATTCAGGGAGAAAAATCCTCTCTTTTAGAACAAAAAAATAAAAACAATATTTCTCACGTTCTTCTAACATTTTCTTGGATCTAAAACACTTTCGGATCTCAAATTTCTTCATCTTTTTATAAAATTTCTTCATCTTTTCTTCTTAAATCCTCAAATATTCTCGGGTCTAAAATAAATTTAGAACCCGAGTCTGATTATCTTTTGGATAAATAAGCACTTTATTTTCCAACCAACCAATTCTTTTTTTCAATTAAATTACACTAAAATCCCAAGAATTAAACAAAGATTTTTGGACTTTTACATCAAACTTTTCACACTAAATCACAATAAACCAAAATGAACGAGGAATGCTCCTGGGGTTCGAACGGACACGCTGAAGTGGATTCACGCCAAAAGGGTAAAGCCTCTGAGTTCCTAGAGCTGCTTATTTTGTGCTCCTCCTTTTCTTCTTAATTTCTTTCTACATGTGAACCTAGGAATTATTTTATTTTATTGTAAATG
>CATIWQ010199503.1:0-20513 GCA_949673415.1 Euphorbia schlechtendalii | reverse complement strand
AGATCAAAGCCGTTCAGTTATATACATGGATCGGTAAGATTGTTTTATCCCTTTTCATCACATCTTTAAACATGACATGTTACTTTGTTTAAAAAATTAATATGATTTTGTAGTGTGCAAAGCAACCAGGCTCTGTTGAGTGCGGTTACTATGTGATGCAATTCGTCTACGATATACTTCAAAATCATGGTGATGCCGAATATTTGACGAGGGTAATAATATAACTTAAATATATTTATTTGAAATTTAAATTTATTGTCATATTATAAGTGACATTAATTTGACGTTAGTACATTTAAAAAATTTAATTATGTGATCTTTACGTATCAGATTTTGTTATTTGTAGTCTTAGGCTAAGGACTAAATGTATCAAAGTGTATATGTAATTGTGTGATCCATTAGAATTTGTTGTTTCATTTTTCTTTTGAGAAATGTAATGGAGTTTTGAGAAATATATATTTGTACATTTTACGTTTTTTTACAGTTCAGAGAAATGGAAACAGCTGAAAATTATTTAAAAAAAATGGTACTCAATTTAGGACGGTTCTCTTAAAAGAACCATCTGCAATACTCACAATGCGAACGGTTTTCCTAAACAAACCATCCACAATACTCACAATGCAGATGGTTTTCTTATAAGAACCGTCCGCATTGTAAGTATTGCGGACGGTTCTTTTAAGAGAACCGTCCGAAATACTCGTATCTCGGACGGTTCAAAATCGTCTGTATTGCTTCTGACCAATGGCGTCGAGGCTTATGCGGTCGGTTCATAACCGTCCGGAATAGCCCAACAGAACCGTCCCTAAAAGCCATTTCTGCACTAGTGTATATATACATGTATGTATATATATGTATATATATATATATATGTATGTATATATAGATATGTATATATATGTATATATGTATATCTGTATATCTGTATATATGTATATATGTATATATGTATATACATATGTGTATATATGTATATACATATGTATGTGTGTGTGTGTGTCTGTGTGTGTATTTGTATTTTTTACTCTTTTATAAAAAGTGATTTAATTAAATTATTCCGAACTGTCAAATATTTGTTTAAGTCCTTAAAAATATTTTAAGCGTTCAAATTTTTACTTTGAGACTTTTAAATATTTGTTTACAGTCCTAAATACTTATTTAGGATCCAAAACATTTATTTTTTACAATGAGAGCTCCCATTTTAAGATCATTTGGACAGTCAAAACTTGTGTGATTCAAGGATTAAATCCCGAAAAGCCATCATCATCGAACGCACGAGTTGGTACAAAATCTCATGCTTAGAAGGGGCATAACAATAAGTTCACTAAGTAATTAGATGAGTTGACTGCTGATCTAACAACTTTGATGGGAGAAAGGGTTCCTCTTCTAGCCAACAGCTTAGCCCAGAGTAACCAAACTCGCAACTCTAGAAAGGAAAACATAGCTTTTCCAAAGAGGAAAGAGAGAAAACCTAAATAAAAAATGGCATGTGGTTTTTGTAGGAAGGCTGGACATGCTATGGTCATGTGTATGCATAAAAATGGTTATTATGACGAGTATGACTTGAGAAATCTAAGCACTTCTAATAAGGGAGGACCAGCCCAAAGGCATGGGTACCTAAGAAAACTTAACTATTTTACAAGTGAGCCTGAGATTCGCTTATGACACTAGAATGGCATAGTTAGATAGTGGTTGCTCGAGGCATATGACTGGAGATGAGAAATAGTTCATCTCATTAAAGCATAAAAGGAATGGGAGTGTCAACTTTGGAGATAACTAAAAAGGCAAGATTGTTAGGAGCAGCACTGCAGGTGTTTGTCCTTCAATCAAAGTGGTATCTCTTGTCAAATGACTAAAGTTCAACTTTCTTAACATAGCTCGGCTTTGTGACAAAGGCAGAAAAGTTATGTCTGACTCAGCATGCAACTCATATATTGACTGTAAGACTTATTTTACTATATTCTTTTCTCCTATAGTTAATAATGCATATATGATTGACTTATCCTGGCTCCACTAATGTTTATCTTGTTTATAAGGAGGAAAGTTCATGGCTTTGGCACAAGAGGTTGGGTAATATAAATATGAACATTCTATCTAAATAAGCCAAAAAACAATTATTTGTGGGTTTACCTAGTATCAAATTTGAAAAAGTTAGGATTTGTTTAGCTTGTCAACTTGATAAGTAGGTTAGAAATTCATTTAGATCAATTAACAACATAGTAACTAAAAGACCGTTGGAGCTCCTACACTTGAATCCTGTTGGCCCTATTCAACCTATTAGTATGGCCGAAAAGAGGTTTGTCTTGGTTGTAGTTGATGACTTCACGTGATTAACTTGGGTAATCTTGCTCAATAGTAAAGATGAAACCTATGAGTCTTTTGTCAAACTCAGTTACCAGTTAATGAATGAACTATTAGACATGATGTATGCCTTAGACACAATTAAGATGATATATCTTAATTAGTTATAATGTACAAATTATTTTAGATTATTATTAATAATAATCAAGGCATCTTTTATTTATCGATGCTATGTATTTTATGTATCTCACTGGAATAATATATACGTGTTATTATATATGTGCATTGATAAGATAGAGTCTATGATTACTTCATAGTGTGAAAGTGTAAGGACATAGTGGGAGCTATGTGGTGTGAGAACTACACACACGTGTTACTATGAACAGTCTAAATATCCCTAGTCATAATTTCATTGAGACAGGACATCAATGAAACAGATAGACTAGCATATGTAGGCTTACTCCTTGGATTAGATCTAAGCAGCCAATCTCATGAGCTGAAGGTGGTACCTTGAGTTAAAACATGAATGTATTCAAGTAATACATTGGAGACCACTATAAGACAGACATTTAGAAATAATTGTATCCATGTGTTGGTCTCATGTCTTACTGCAATAGCAGTACAAGTACCCTCATACCTGAGATACTAGTTACCTTGTGTAGGAGTTGCTATACTTTGGGTCATACCTATTCATACCCTAGAAATTAGGATGATACGGGTGATTATGAGTATAGTGATGATCACTCATTGGTAAGTCGAGTAGTCAAGATGGGATCCATCACTCTTGATATAATGATAAATTGGGAGATGTACTTTAAGGCCTCTTGTTGAAGAGATACAGTCAAAAACCTCTGATGAGAGTATAAGATTGATAGAACAGGTTTCTAGTCAATCTTGATATATTATGGCGAGAGGTGTTCTTTGTGCACAAGTCTAATTCCAGGATAGCTACAGCTATTACATGAGCTAACACTTAATCCGGGCTCAATAAATTGAATGGTACTTAACTTGAAGGAATGAGTGTATTGTATTGGTTACTATTGCAGAATCAATTCAAGTCACAAGCACGTGACGTTCCAAGTATCATGGGATCATAACCCTTTGCTAGAAATCCCATTTGATCATCTAGCACTATCGGGTTCCATATCAGTCAAGAAAACTAAGCAAAAAGGTGCCCAGATGGGAAGCAAAGTTTAGGTTTACCTCTAGCGGCTCTATACTTCGGGATCCTATGAGGTCAAACACTTTGGGTCTTTACCGGACTATGTAAAGAACTTATAGATTGGGTCTACAATGAGAATATTAAGGATGTCGAAATCATTGGATAAATTATTATTTGGTTGGACCAAATAATAATTAAAGGCATTTAAAGAGGAGTTGGGAAAATTTGCACTGGCGAAGAAAGGGAATTTTCTTGTTGCGAGTGGGGCCCCGCAAACATGGGTTGCACGTGGGTGGGGCCCGTGCAGCAGCCTTGCAAGAATTAAAATGCTCACGGGCCCCTAGCATGCGTTGACATATGGCCAATGCATGCTAGTGGGTTGTAAGCATGCAAGCGCTACTAGGCAACGCTTGCGCGGGCCTGTAGTGCAGGCCCATTAGAAAGACAGCAAGCGAGGTTTGTAAGAAGTCCTGCATGTCCTCTCTTACGGGATAAGGGAAGCCCAAATGGGCTTCCCTTAGAGGCCATGTACAGTCCACCAAAGTGGAAATGCACATAGTGGGAGCTTTATGGTGTGAGAAATGCACATACGTATTACTATGAATAGTTTAAATATCCCTAGTCATAGCTTCATTGAGACTCGACATCAATGAAGCAGACAAACTAGAATGTGTAGGCTTACTTCTTGGATAAGATCCAAGCAACTAATCTCATGAGCTGAAGGTGGTACCTTGAGTTAACACATGAATTTATTCAGGTAATACATTGGAGACCTCTATAAGGTAGACACTCAAAAATAACTATATCCATGTGTTGGTGTCATGTCTTATTGCAGTAATGGTTTAAGTATCCTCAAACCTAAGATACAGGTAACCTTATTTAGAAGTTGACATACTTTGGGTCATACTTATTCATACCCTGGGTAATCAGGATGATACGGGTGATTACGGGTATGGTGATGATCACATGTTAGTTAGCCAAGTAGTCAAGATTGGATACATCGCTCCTAATATAGTGATATAATGGGAGATGTGCCTCAAGGCTTCTTGTTGAAGAGACAAACTCATAAACCTCTGATCAGAGTATAAGATTAATAGAATGGGTTTGTAGTCAATCTTGATACATTATGGCGAGTGGTGTTCTTCATGAACAAGTCTAATTCCAGGATAGCTACGGCTATTACATGAGCTAACACTTAATCCGAGTTCAGTAAACTAGATGGTTTTAAACTGATGGAAGGAGTGTATTATACTGGTTACTATTGCAGAACCGGATCAAGTCATAGGCACATGTTCTGAGTATCAAAGGATATATGCCTTTGTTAGAAAGCCCATTTGATCGTCTAGAGTTATCACATTCCATATCGGTCTAGAACACTTAGCCTAAAGGTTCCCGGATGGGAATCTAAGTTTAGGTTAACCTTTAACAGCTATATACTTTGGGATCCTATGAGATCACACACTTTGGGTCTTTACCGGATTAAGTAAAGAACTTATAGACTTAGTCTCTGAACTAGTGTGCTAAAAGTGGATCTTACATGTAATAAGAGTCCGCAAGGGAATCCCGCAAGAGGGCTAGGCGAGCTCGCGGGCTTGAGAGTTAGCAAGTGCTGCATGGCAGTGCTTGTAAGAAAGCCCGCAAGCTAGCCTCTCAAGCACTGCCAAGCACTTGCAAAGTCTCGCAGGGCTTACCTCTAGTGGGCTTGCAAGAAAATATAGCAAGCGCAAACTTCTCCACAAGATTCTCGCAAAGCAGCGCTTGCTGGCTTGCAAGCCCATGTGGGATTGGTCCCCCTTTTGGCTATAAATAGCCTCCTTTCCACCCCCCCCTCTTTCAAAGTACTTCAGCTTAACCTTTCTCTCTAAGTTCAACATATTTTTTTGTTGAGCTTTTTGCGAGATCCTCCATGAGTTTCTCCAACATTTCAAGAATTCTTTTGAAGGTTCTTTCTTTTAAAGTGAGCCTTCTTAGTTAATATTTTTGAGTTGGTCTTCGAGTGGTCTAGCAGTTTCTTTATACCAAAAGGTTCTTCCTCAACAGAGGTTTTGTCGATGAAGATTCGTATCGATCAATCATAGAGGCTGTCCTAGATTGGAAGCTAGTGCTAATGGAGTTTTGCCGAATTACTCTAAGGGAACGCCGCACCAAGGGAAAGGCTTGCATCAACTGGTAATGCTCTCAACTTAGATGCTAGGTTTCTTTTAATAATTTTTATAAACCTAATAGCATCCATGGAATGTTTCATCTTAGATTATATGAATCATTACATGCTAAAGAGATCCTTTAGGGTTAATTTTAAGTTTTGATGTTTCGCCATGCAAGTTTTGCATGTTCAATTAATTTCTTGATTTACCAGCAGGTGGGTTTTCAAGAAGAAAACTGACATGGATGGTAATATAATTACCTATAAGGCAAGGCTAGTTGTTAAAGGTTATAGTCAAAAGGAAAGCATTGACTATGATGAAACCTTTTCACCAGTAGCTATGTTGAAGTCTATCAGAATACTCCTTGCCATTGCTCCTCATAACGATTATGAGATCTAGCAAATGGATGTGAAAACATCATTCCTTAATGGGAACTTGGATAGGGATTTATATATGATACAACTTGAAGGTTTCATGTCCCAGGATGGCTCGATGGTATGCAAGTTGCAAAGGTCCAACTATAGACTTAAGCAATCATCAAGGAGTTGGAATATTAGGTTTGACGAGATAATTAGAGAAATTGGTTATGCAAACGCTAATGTACCCTGTGTATATAAGAAGGCTAGCGGGAGTGTAATCATTTTCCTTGTACTATATGTCAATGACATATTACTGATAGGAAATGATGTTCCTTTTCTTCAGGTAGTGAAATCATGGTTTTTAAAGAAGTTCTCCATGAAAGACCTTGGAGAAGAAACTTTTATACTAGGTATAATTATCTACCGTGATAGATCTAGAAGGCTACTAGGTCTTTCTCAAAGTCATACATAGACAAGGTTTTGGCTAAATTTAACCTTGAGCAATCAAGAAAGGGTTATCTCCCAATTTCTCACAGGATTAACCTTTTTAAATCTGAGTGTCCAAGAACACAAGAGGAGAGATTGCGGATGAATGTAATGCCCTATGCTTCAGTAATAAGTTCCATCATATATGCTATGGTATGTACTCGGCCTGACGTCTCACACGCATTGAGCATCATGAGAAGATTTCAATCCGATCTAGGTGAGAAGCACTAGACGACCTTTAAAACTATCCTTAAGTACTTATGTATTATTAAGGATATGTTTTTGATATATGGAGAAGATGATCTCTCTGTGAAGGGATACAGTGATTCGAGTTTGTAGTCTGACAAGGATGATTACAAATCCCAATTAGAATATGTGTTTATGTTAAATGGAGGTGTAGTTATTTGGAAAAGTTTCAAATAGGATACGACTTCTGATTCAACCAATAAATTTGAGTATATAGCTGCTTCAAAAGCAGCTAAGAAAGCTGTCTGGCTTAAAGGATTAATTGGACATCTTGGTGTGGTGTCCAGCATTGTAAATCTAATAGCGGTCTATTGCGATAACAATGGGGCTATTTCTCAGGTAAAGGAACCACGGTCTAGTCAGAGAAACAAACATGTACTCAGAAAATACCATCTCATTTTAGGAGATAGTATCTAGAAAGGATATGAGCTTAGAATACATCCCTACGGATAAGAATCTAGTAGATGGGCTAATGAAACCATTGACTCAGGTTAAGCATGACTAGCTTGTTAACGAGTATGGCATGAAGCACATGGGCAATTGGCTCTGGTGTAAGTGGTAGATTTTTAGACATGATGTATGCCCTAGAAGCAATTAGGGCAATATATCTTAATTAGTTATAATATAAAAACTGTTTCAGATTGTTATTAGCAATAATAAAGTCATCTTTGTTATTTATCAATGTTATTTATTTTATTCATCTTGTTGGTATCATATATATATATATATATATATATATATATATATATATATGTGTTATTATATATGCTCATTGATAAGACAAAGTCTATAATGGGTTCATAGAGTGAAAGTGTAAGGACATAGTGGGAGCTATGCGGTTTGGGAACTACACACACGTGTTACTACGAATAGTATAAATATACTGAGTCATAGTTTTGTTAAAACTGGGCATCAATGAAGTGGACAGACTAGCATGTCTAGGCTTACTCCTTAGATTAGATCCAAGTAGCCAATCTCATGAGCTAAATGTGGTACCTTGAGTTAACACATGAATGTATTCAGGTAATACATTGGAGACCGCTATAAGAAAGACACTCAGAAATAACTATATCTATGTGTTGGTGTTATGTCTTATTGCAATAGCAGTACAAGTATCGATAAACCTGAGATACTAGTTATCTTGTGTGGGAGATACTATACTTTGGGTCATACTTATTCATCCCATGGAAATCAGGACCATACGGGTGATTATGGGTATAGTGATGATCACTCGTTGGTAAGCCGAGTAGTCAAGATGGGATCCATCACTCCTTATATAGTGATATAATGGGAGATGTACCTTAAGGCCTCTTGTTGAAGAGACACACTCATAAACCTTTAATATATTATGGCGAGTGGTGTTCTTTGTGAACAAGTCTAATTCTAGGATAGCTATGGTTATTATAGGAGATTACACTTTATTCGAGCTCAATAAACTTGATGGTACTTAACCTGATGGAAGGAGTGTATTGTATTTGTTACTATTGTAGAATTGGATCAAGTCACAAGCATGTGATGTTTCGAGAATCGAGGGATCATAAGCCTTTGCTAGAAAGCCCATTTGATCGTCTAGAGCTATCAAGTTCCATATCGATCTGGAACACTAAGCCTAAAAGTTCTCGGCTGGGAAGCCAAGTTTAGGTTAACCTCTAGTGGCTCTATACTTCACGACCCTATGAGGTCACACACTTTGGGACTTTACCGGATTATGTAAAGAGTTTATAGACTAGGTCTATACTGAGAATATTAATGTCGAAATCATTGGATAAATTATTAATTGGTTGGACTAATAATAATTAAAGGGCTTTAAAGAGGAGTTGGGAAAATTTGCACGGGTGGAGCAAGGGAACTTTTCCTTTTGCGAGTGGACCCCACCAACATGGGTTGTTTGCAGGTGGGGCCCGCATGGCTACCTCACAAGCATGAAAATTCTCACGGGCCACTTGCATGCGTTGGCACATGGCTAACGCATGCAAGTGCACTGCAGGCCCACTAGCAAGCCTACAACGAAGGCTTGCAGGAAGTCCCGCAACACCTCGCTTGCGGGATAAGGGAAGCCTAAATGGGCTTCCCTTGGAGGCCACGCATAGCCCATCAAAGTGGGTTGTGAGCACGGGTTGACCTGTGTAGAGATGGTGCTCCGCGTGGTAACCCGTGTGGGATGGAGATATTCCCCATCCTACATTAGTAAATGAGGGGAGCATTTTTCTCCCCTCCCACTATATAGAGTGTCCTCCTCCTCCTCCTTTTACACACTTTAGCTCAGCCTTCCTTCTAAGTTCGATATCTTTTCTTCGTGAGGTTTTTGCGAGATCCTCCACAAGTTTCTTCAATGTCACAAGAATTCTATTGAAGGCTTATTCAATTTTGAAGAGAGCCTTCTTAGTAATATTTTAGGGGTTTGTCTTCAAGCGGGCTAGCAACTACTGTCTACCAATGGGTTCTTCCTCAACAGGAGGTTTTGGTCGATGAAGACTCTTGTGGATCAATCATAGAGGCCGTCTTAGATTGGAAGCTAGTGCTAACGTAGTTTTGTTGAATTACTCCAATGGAACATCGCACCAAAGGAAGGCACGCATCAACTGATAATGCTCTTTACTTAGATGCTAGGTTTCTTTTAATAAGTTTTATAAACCTCTATGAATCTATATAATGTTTCAACTTAGATGATATCAATCATGGCATGCTTAGGAGATCTTTTAGTGTTAATTTTATGTTTTGAAATTCCAACTTGTAAGTTTGCATGTTTAATTACTGTTTTGATTAACCAGCATGAAAAGGGAATGAAAATCTGTAGAATCTAGAGTGATCATGGATGTGAATTCGAGAATTTTCATTTCAAAAATTTTTGTTCAGTCCATGGTATTGACCACAACTTTTATGCTCCATATATGCCTCAAAAAATGGGTTTGTAGAAAGGTTAAACAAAACCATAGTTGAGATAGCTCGATCCATGCTAAGTGATAATAATCTAGCAAAGTACTTTTGGGGAGAAGTTGTCAACTCAACCTGTTATATCCTTAATTAGGTTTTAATTTTCCCAAATATAGAGAAAAAACTTTATGAGCTTTGGTGAGGGTATAAGCGTAAGATTTTTCATCTCAGATCCTTTAGCTGTATGTGATTAAGTTTGATTCAAAGGTTGATGAAGGCATCTTTTTGGGTTACTCAACAAACAGCAGGGCATATAGAATATACGTCAAAAGAACCGATCTTTTGGAGATGTCTATGCATTTGGATTTTGATGAAACTAACAATGTAGGTAGATGTTCCTCTAATGTTGATGAAGAAGGAGTAAACCAAGTGGAAAATCAACTTAGTATACAACTCTCTGTGCTTCACAATCCAATACAAGAGTAATAAATTGAGGAAGTTGAAGCTGATGAAGATCTCTCAATCAATTTCAATGAAAAAGGTCAAGCTTGGCCTTAAAAACCTAGTGCAAAGATTCCTATTCCAGATCCGAGTCTTCCAAAAGAGATTAGAAATCATCACAATTAGAAATCATCACAATCACCCAATTGAGATCATTGCTAATGATGTTCATAATCCAGTTATGACGCAAGGTTAGCTTGGTAGAATGATGAGCCATCCAGCTTTCATCTCATTAATTGAAGCTAAGAAGTTTGAAGATGTAAAAGGATATAACTAATGGTTGATCATGATGCAAGAAGAACTGGACCAATTCAAGTGCAATGATTTTTGGGATATAGTTCCCAAGCTTAGAGAAAAATCAATCATTGAAATAAAATGGGTTTTCAAGAACAAGCTTGACAAAGATGGCATTGTTGTGAGAAAAAAGGCCAAGACTTGTTGTGCAAGGCTATAATCAATAAGAAGGGACCGATTATGATGAGACATGTGCACCTATAGCAAGGCTCAAAGCTATTAGGATTCTAAGTGTTTTTGCATTTCATATGAACTTCAAACTATTTTAGATGGATGTGAAAAATGCTTTCCTAAATGGCTTCATTCAAGAGGAAGTTTATGTATGCTAGCCTTCTAGATTTGAAGATGCAAAGAATCTAGAGCACCTCTACAAATTGAAGAAAGCTCTATATGGATTGAAGCAAGCATCCCTTGCTTGGTTTGAGAGGCTGACCAACTTTCTACTCAACAAAGGCTACCAAAGAGAAAAAGCAGATACAACTTTATTCATCAAGTAAAGGAAAGAAGATGTGTTGCTAGTCCAAATATATGTTGATGATATTATATTTAGAGTAAATGATGAAAGGATTCTAAAAGAGTTCAGTGAGTAGATTAAGAGCGAGTTTGAAATGTCAATGGGGGGAGAGCTAAAAATTTTTCGTGGATCGTAAATCAAGAAAATTGAAGATGGAATCTTCATTAGCCAAGCAAAATACACCAAACAAGTCTTGAAGAAGTTTGATATGGAGCATTAGAAACAAATTTCCACTCCCATGGCCACGAACACAATCTTAAGTAACGATGAGTTGCTAAGCATGTAGGCAATAAGTTATATAAAGGTATTATTAGATCACTTCTTTACTTAATTGCTAGTATGCCTGATATTCAATACCCTGTATGCTATTGTGCATGATATCAAGCTGACCCTAGAGAATCTCACTTAGTAACTATTAAGTGAATTCTTCAATATGCGCAAGGTTGTATTAATGCAGAATTGTTGTATCCAAATAGCTCGGATTATACTCCAAGAGGATACACAAATGTAAATTATGGCAGAGATAAGCTCGATAAGAAAAGCACCATAGGAGGATGCCATTTCCTTGGAGAATGTCTTATCTTATGGTGTAACAAGAAGTAAACTTCTATTACTCTTAGTACTACAAAATATGAATATATAGAAGTAGGAAGTTGTGTAGCAAAACTGCTAGTGATCAAGAAACAACTAGAAGATTGTGGTATAAAGTCTAAAGGCCTTGAAGTTAAGTTTGATAACAAGAGCGCAATTGACCTATCCAAAAATCTAATTCAACAAGGTAGGATGAAGTATGTTAATATTAGAAATCATTTCATAAGAGATCATGTGCTAAGAGGAGATGTTAAATTAGAGTATGTTCCTTTAGAGGAGCAGCACAAAGACATTTTCACAAAGCCTTTAGCAAAGGAGAAATTCAACATTCTCAAAGAGCTAATTGGAATGGCAAATCTAATTTGATGATATTTCCAGTAAAATGACTATCCAAAGCTAGATCAAATTTGTACTAACTTAGTTGAGGTAACATGTATTCTACTTAGTTTAAGTTAACTTTGTTAGCTTAGTTTCTCTTGATTAAAGTTAAACCTCATGTTCAATCTCACTGATCACTTTGATCTTTGCTTGTGGAGAGGACATGTATTGTATTGCAGGTACAATGACTATAAAATGGGGAAACTGGCTGGAGAGAGAACTCACTTCCTTTTGAAGCTTAATCCTTTCTTCCCTTAAAGAACTAATTTCTCTCTTCTCTCAAACTACAATCTCAAATAGCATCTTCACAACAACAACATTAAGAATCCAATCTAGAAGATAACCAATTCATCCTAAAAGAAAAATACTAAAGGAATATGTACATCAACACATCAAGCGACACTAAGAAAGTCATTTCCCAAATGACCGTTTTCACCCAAATCAAATGGGGTGTTGCTGAAAGGGAATTTGGACTAGTGTACGAGGTTGACTACAGTGAAATCATTAATAATAACACTCTACATAAGGTGATAAAGTAGCAAAACTTAAGAAACTTCCTTCTCCTTAATGGACCTACCATTACGGATGTCATGCATAGCTTCTACACAAACCTCTACATAATGGAAGGGTTTTATGATATTCTGACCAATGATATTAATGGTAAATCCTACATTATCTGTGAAAAATTAATAAGAAACATTCTCAACATGAAGTGAGAGGTACTAAGCTGAGGAAGAACAGAGTTGAGGAGAATGTTAAAGATCGGGAGCTTCTTGGAGATTATGGGGCTTTGGAGAAATCAGGGCGTTATAATAGACTTGGAGGGAAAGAGTTTTCCATGAGCTTTTAACCAAGGTTCTCCTGCCTAAGAAGGGATCTCTCTTAAGCTACACCAAATTCGAGAGCTGCATAGTCTACAACATGGTGGATGGGAAGCAATTGAACTAGCATGTCTTGATTATTCACCATCTCACTAAGGTGACTACTATATGTCATTATGGCTACCTCGTCACAGTCATAGTGAAATCCTTAAAGATCTTTAGGGCTAGAGGACAACATCTACTTCCATTGAGAATGGTCTTTGACTTCAAGCACTTTAAAGAACTTCACTTCTCATATCTTCACTCTGGATAAACCAAGCCCTAGATATCAAAGTAGTGCCTACTATTATCCCTGAAGATGTGTTGAAAGAGGATGTTGATTCAGAAGTTAATGAGGTTAAAGAAGTATCTGGTGAAGAGACTAAAGATGAGCTCCCTCTTAGAGATCATTTGATGAAAGTAAAAACCATAGTAAACCTAGTTGTAAGGAAAACAACACCCAAGAAGAAGGCTAGTCTAGCAAAAAGAAAGGCAACAGTTGTGCCTACCAAAGCTCAGCCTAAGAAGAAGCTTAAGTTAAAGACCAAGGATGAGAGGGAAGTTGAGGCAAGAGCAAAGAAGGTTATAGAGGAAGAGGAGGTTACCAAATCAAGCATGCCTCCTCCAAATCCTGAGTTTGTGGAAAAAGAGCTAAAAATGATTGTTGTTGAAATATAAAAAGAATTTGAGATAGAGGAAGAGAAAGAATAACACAATAATCCCTAATGCTACAGCTAAAGTACAACAAGCCAAGAAAAAGCTCAACGACATGTAAAAGAAGAGGAGTTCCACTAACAAGCCTAGGAGAGCACTATAAATTATAGTGAGTGTTGAGCAAATTGAGGATGTATACCCTAGAGGCAATTAGGGTGATATGTCTTTAGTCACTAATGCACAAATAATTTCATATTATTGTTTATCAATAATGAGGCATCTTTTCCATAAATTGATTATTGTTTCTGAATTGTGTATTTCGCTGGTATTATATATATGCTATTATGTATATGTATATGTTCATTGATATAATAAGACAAAGTCCATTACTATTTCATAACATGAAAGTGCGAGGATATAGTGGGAGCTATGCTGTGTGAGAACTACACACACGTGTTATATTTTCATTCAGACTGGTCATCAATGAAGCAGAAAGACTTACATGTTTAGGCTTACTCCTTAGGTTTAATCCAAGAAGCCGATTTCATGAGTTGAAGGTAGTACCTTGAGTTAACAAATGAATGTATAGGGTAACCCATTGGAGACCATTATAAGATAAACACTTGGAAATAACTATATCCATGTGTTGGTGTCATGTCTTATTATAGTAGCAATACAAGTATCCTCAAGCTTGAGATATCAGTTACCTTGTGTGGGAGTTGCTATAATTTGAGTTATACTTATTCATACCCTAGTGATCAGGATGATATGGATGATTATAGGTATAGTGATAATCATTTGTTGGTAAGCTAAGTAGTTAAGATGAGATCCATCACTCCTGATATAGTGATATAATGGGAGTTATGCCTTAAGGCCTCTTGTTGAAGTGATACACTCATAAAAATCTTATTAGAGTATGAGATTGATAGAACGGGTTTTTAGTCAATCATGATACATAAAGGCGGGTAGTTTTCTTCGTGAACAAGTTTAACTCCAAGATAGCTATGGCTATTACATGAGTTAACACTTAATCTGAGCTCAAAAAACTAGATGATACTCAACCTGATAGAAGAAGTGTATTGAATTGATTACTATTACAAAACCGGATCAAGTCACAAGCATGTGTCGTTCTGAGTATCAGGGGATCATATGCCTTTGCTAGAAAGCCCATTTGATCATCTAGAGTTATCAGGTTCCATATTGGTTTGGAAAACTGAGCATAAAATCACGGATAGGAAACCAAGTTTAGGTTAACCTCTAGCAACTCTATACTTTGGGATCCTTTGAGGTACATTGGGTCTTTACCGGATTAAGTAAAAAACTTATAGACTGGGTCTATGCCGAGAATATAAGGAAATGTCAAACTCGTTGGATGAATCATTAATTGGTTGGACCAAATAATAAATAAAGGTTTTTTTCAAAGAAGAACAAAATTATGCAAAGTAAAGGGAAATTTTTCCCATTACACATAGGTTGTTCGCGGGTGGGGGCATGGATGGCATCCTTACAAGCATAAGAGGTGTGCTTGTGGGCTATCAATAAGGGCTAGAACATGCTAATGGGCTACAGATGCAGCACACGCCCACCGTCATAGCCCGCAACCTGTTAGGCCTTGCTTTGTGAGGTAGCTCATAGTCCTTGAAAGCGGGTTATGCAGGAGGTTTTTGACCCCCGGAGCATGGAGCTCTGAGCAGCCAACCCACATGTGAGATGGGAAATCCCATCCCACATTACTAAAAAGGGGATCATGTTACTCCCCTTCTCCCTATAAAAGGAGACTTCCTCCTCCTTTATTCCGTATTTCAGCTCATCATTCCTTCTAGGTTTTGACTTCTCTTCTTCACGAGTTTCTGTGAGATCCTCCACTAGTTTCTCCACTTTCCCAAGAATTCATTTTCAAGGTTTATTCCTATTTTGGAAAGAACCTTCTTAGTTATAATTTTGGGCTTGTCTACGACTAGTCTAACAGCTGCTTGTTAAATAACAAGTTCTTCCTCTATGTGAGGTTTTGGACGATTGGGGGCTATGTGGACTAATCATAGAGGCCATCCTAGTTTAGAGGATTATGTTAATGGAGTGCTGTCTGACTGTTCTAAGGGAGCGCCGCACCAAAGAAAAGGCACGCATCAACTGGTAATGCTCTAATCTTAGATGCTCTGTTTCCTTTTTTTATGTTTTATAAAGCTATAAGCATCGATGGAATGTTTTAATTTTTATTATGTCAAACATGCCATGCTTATGAGATCCTTTAGGGTTAATCTTAAGTTTTCAAATTCCGCGTGCAAGTTTGCATGTTCAATTACTTCCTTAATTAACCAACAAAGGTATCAGAGCCAACCTTACGCTATATATGATTGATGATAAAATATTGAAATGTTATTTTTTATGAATTGATTAAAGTATGCTACGCATGACCTAGGTTTCAATTCCTGTTATAAAAAATGATGTGATAACAATTTAAGGTTTATCTCAAACTTAGTCTAGGTGATTATCATATAAATTAACAATGTTTTACAACACGTGTAAATGCTTTAAATTGAGGGTTGTCCAGTACTTCACTATATTAAAAGAATGAAATATTTAAATCATAATTATCTATGGAACAACTAATCAAAGTGCCCATGGTTATTTTGGCTAGGATTGGACTTGGTTGCTCATTACTTTAAGGGGCCTCTCTTACCGGGAAATCTCCATCAGTATTAGGTTCAAGCATACTTAAGGGACTTTTATGACTTATTTGATTCCTAGTATAGGAATTAGAATCCGCATATGGTTTTACAACCAATTTAAGTTGTTAGATTAAAACTTATAGACATAGGTGCAATAACTTAAACATGGACCTTGTTTGTTTTGCATGCTATGTGGAGTCTTGGCATAATGGAAAGATTATTATTTACCACTCTTTAGCATGTTCCCTTAGATTAATAATTACAAATAGCCTGGAATTATTATCATAATCATATCCATTGTATAAGTCCTAAACTAGGGCTAGACCAGCTGCACCAATAAAATCCCTACAATAATATTGAGGCAGTAAATTTTCTTCTCATCATAAGTCGTGATATGGACCTTATTAATGGATGTAAGGACATATACAACATGATTTCCCTTAACATGTGTTTGTTCATGAGAATAGATGAGGTTAAACCTTAACCAAAATGTGTTAGTTATCCATGTCAATGGAGCTAATGCTAGATTGGAGACATATTTGAGGAGTCGTACAATTGGGTATACACATCTCGAGAGAGAGAACTCAAATAGACTAGCAATTGCTGGAATGAAAATGGATGAGTTCTAACCATAGTCGTCTGTTATGGCTTGATCTGCTATAGCAGAGTCATAATAGATGGCCTATGGATGCTACCTACTAAGGAAAATTGGTTGGATCATATTTCCCAAATTCAATAGACGAAGCTATTTGAATGTCGATAAAATAGTAGGAAATATATATTTAATTTAAGACCTTAAATTAAATGCACGTACATAAACTAATATCTAAATAATTTCTATCTTATATATAGGTTTAACAATAAATCCAAATATAAATCTTTGTTCAAATCTTGATAATAAGTTAACATGGATCATGTTTTGGATAATAAGTTAACTAGTTTAAATCTCTTAGAAAGAAGCTTGAGAAGAGCAACCTGGATTACATTTTGGATAATCCTAAACCATTCAATCTTAATGGTGAGGCTTTTATTCAATAGAAGGAGACATATTTTAAGTATAAGAAGGATGCTTTTGTGGTGTATGAAAATCGAATGGAATTGAAATTCTTCTATACCTCTGGGAGAAATGATGGGATCGTGGCCTCTAAGAATTGCATTGAATACTTTGAGTATTCAAAGAGAATGACTTAGTTAGGAATTAAGAGAAATTCTGAGTTTGACATACAGAGTATGATTGAAAATTTGTCTAATAAATATTCACCCTTCGTTAAAGATTAATCATGTCAAGGAAAAATAGCAAGACATCTAGGTTTATTAAGAAACTTAGAAGTTTTGAAGATGGTCTAATGGCTAAAGGAATAGTTACCTTGGTAAGTAATACTTGTGTGAACGGTAAAGGTTTAAAACCTATCAACAAGAAAGTAAAAAATGTGATCATTGAAAAGGAGAAGCCCAAAGGGATATGTTTTGTGTATGGAAGGATCAGACACTAGAAACGTGATTGCAAAGCTCTGATTTCTAAACAAGTGAAGAAGAAGCCTAGTGAGGCATCTACTTCAAGTACGTTTATGATTGAGAGTTTCTCTATAGTTCTTATGAGTATACATGGGTATTGGATACTAGTTGTGATACTCATATATGTACTTTTTTGCAGGGGTTGTGGAATAATATGAGAATTGCAAAGAGGGAAATAGACCTAAGAGTTAGAAATGGAGCACAGGTTGCTACAATATCTATAGGGACATATAACCTTTTTTTCCTAGTGGCCTTGTTTTAGTTTTAAACAATTGCTATTATATTTTCACTATCACTAAGAATATTATTTTTGTTCATTTAGCAATGGATGGATTTGAGATTTTATTTTTAAATAATAATTTTCAAATTCGGCATGATAATATTCTTTAAAGGGTAACAAAGAAACCTTTCAAAGGAAAGGTTCAGCGTGCTATGAGTAGTTTGGAAATAAGACATTCCAATGTATGTGGTCCAATGAGTGTTAAAACACATAGAGGTTTCATCTACTTCATAACCTTTATCGATGATTACTCGTGGTATGGTTATTTATACCTAATGAGGCACAAGTTTGAAAGTTTTGAGAAATTCAAAGAGTTTCGAACCGTAGTAGAGAAACATCTTGAGAAACATATCAAAACCCTTCAATTTGATTGAGGTAGCAAATACTTAAGCCACGAGTTTTAGGATTATCTCAGGGATAATGTTATTTTATCCCAATGGACACCTCCTTATACAACCCAACATAATGGAGTGTAGGAAAGGAGAAATCGAATGCGACTTGATATGGTTCGGTCCATGATGAGCCAAGAAGAACTCAACAAATACTTTTGGGGTTATGCACTTGAGAGTGTAGTTTATATTCTAAACAGAGTACCCTCGAAACTAGTTGATAAAAAACCATGCAAAATGTGGTATGACAAAAAAACCAGCTCTTTCTCACCAGAGAGTTTAGGGATGTCCTACTTATGTAAAGAGGACAAGTTTAGATAAGCTGGGTGTTAAGTCTGACAGGTGTTTGTTTAGAGGTTACCCTAAGGAGACTATGGGTTATATCTTTTACAATCCTAAGGAACAACAGATACTTGTTTCTAGAATGCTCAGTTCCTCTAGAAGGGACACATACTTACACAAGGTAATGGGAGCAATCTTGAGCTGTATGCTTAAGAAGATCAAACAGACAATCAACTGATTGTTCCTACACCTGTTACACAAGAAAGTGTTTACATGGAATAACCTGTTATAACGCCAACATGGCGTAGGTCAAGTCAAGCTCCAATCGTTCCTAAGAGATATAGTTATTTAATCACTAATGATAAGTAAATCTTCCTTATGGAAGAGGATGAGCCCAAGACTTACAAGGAGGAATTGGAAGGCTTAGAGTTTGACAAATGGTTTACAGCCATGAAGTTAGAAATGGAATCCATGTACAAAAATCAAGTATGGAAATTTATTAATGCTCCAAGAGGGATTAAGACCATAGGATCCAAGTGGGTTTTCAAGAAGAATGCTGATATGGATTGTAATAAAATTACCTATAAAGCAAGGCTAGTTGCAAAAGGTTATAGTCAAAAGGAAGGTATTGACAAGGATGAAACTTTTTCACTAGTAGTCATGCTAAAGTCTATCAGGATACTCCTTGCCGTCACGTTGCTCATAACGATTATGAGATCTGGCAGATGGATGTGAAAACCGCATTCCTCAATGGGAACCTCGATCGGGATGTATATATGATACAACCAGAAGGATTTACATCTCAGGATGGCTCAAAGGTATAGTTTCAAAGGTCCATTAATGGACTTAAGCAAGCATCAAGGATTTGGAATATTAGGTTTGACGAGACAATTCAAGAAATTAATTTTATGTTAAACACTAATGAGCCCTGTGTATATAATAAGGATAGTGGGAGTGTGATTGTTTTCATTGTATTATATGTCGATGAAATATTACTAATAGAAAATGATGTTCTTTTTCTTCAAATAGTTAAGCCATGGTTATCAAAGAAGTTCTCTATGAAAGACCTTAGAAGAGCAGCTTTTATACTTGGTATAAAGATCTACCATGATAAATCTAGGAAGCTGCTAGGTCTTTCTCAAAGTACATAGATAGACAAGGTTTTGGCTAGATTTAACCTTGAGCAGTCAAGAAAGGGTTACCTTCCTATGTCTTACAGGATTAACCTTTCTAAATCTGAGGGTCCGAGAACACAAGAGGAGAGACTGCGCATGAATGGAATAACCTATGCTTCGGTAAAAGGATCCATCATGTATGCTATGGAATGCGCTCTGCCAGATGTCTCACATGCATTAAGCATCACGAGTAGATTTCAATCTGATCTAGGTGAGAAGAACTAGATGGTCATTGAAACTATCCTCAAGTACTTATGAAGAATTAAGGATATGCTTTGAGTTTATGGAGAAGGTAATCTCTCTGTGAAGGGATACATTGATGTGAGTTTTTATTTTGACAGGGATGATTACAAGTCTCATTAAGGTTATGTTTTTATGTTAAATGGAGGAGAAGTTATTTGGAAGAGTTTCAAATAGGATACGACTGCTGATTAAACCACCAAGTTAGAGTATATAGCTGCTTCTGAAGCAGCTAAGCATGCTGTTTGGCTTAGGGGATTTATTGGTGATATCAGTATGGTGTCCAACATTGTATATCCAATAGTGGTCTATTGTGATATAAATGGAGCTATTACTCAAGCAAAGGAACCACGATCTCTTCAAAGAAATGGACATATACTTAGAAAATACCATCTCATTCAAGATATAGTAGCTAAAAAGGATATAAGCTTAGAATACATCCCTACGGATCAAAATCTAGTGGATGGGCTAACAAAGCCATTAACTCAGGTTAAATACGACCAAACGTTGAACCACTGCTTACATAGCACCCCAAAGGAGAGCACATAGGTTGGTCTTGATCCTATTTTTTTTATTCAATTTAGTGGTTGTGAGCACGGGAT
>CATIWQ010199501.1:0-11532 GCA_949673415.1 Euphorbia schlechtendalii | reverse complement strand
ACAAGAATTATGATCACAAATAGTTATTTTCGTGACAACTTTTAGAGTCGTCATATAATTTCGTTCATTTTTACTTATTATAAGTGACAACTATGTTTCCTTTTTAATTACAACAAAAGTTGTCACAATAAATTATTGTCACGAAAAAATTAAATATTTGTGATGACTTTTTAAAGTTGTCATGTAGTAGTAGTAGTTCATTTTGATGTATTATATATGACAAGTAGCACTTTTTGTGATGACTTTGCTATCTTATCAATAACAACAAAAAGTTGTCACAAAAAATTGTTGTCACAGAATATATAAATATTTGTGACAACTTTTTTATGAAAAAATGGAACCTATTATTTGTGACGATAATATTATCAGTAACTCTAATATTAGTGACGACTCTGTGACAACTATTTGTTGTCACATAATGTTATAGGTGACAACATTTTGCTTTTCTTTGACAATATTGATTGTCACAAAAAAACTCGATTTCTTGTAGTGTATAGACTTCTCACCTGCATAAGTCTCATCTTTCAAATTGAATTACTCTCAGTTTTTCCATGTTTGAAATGATACTGCTTACCATCTTATGCTATTGCTTCTTCACCCAGCCCTTCTTTGTATCTTTTTTTTTGAGTTAGATCATATGGTTCACTACTTTATGATGTTCTTTAATTTTCTTTTGAATCAAATGCTATGATATCTTCTTTGTTTTTCTTTCCAATTAGATCTTATGCCGCTCTTTCTTCAGGCATAGTTTTCATATCCATTATATTTTATGAACTACGTTTATCTATTTAGTTTTCCCCATTCTCAGTATAAGTACATATGTAAAACAGGAATAATTCATTTCGACAACTTTAACCCTTGCACAGATGAAATGTTATGGAATTGGCTGGAGAAGTCTTATTCTTCAAATTGGCGAGAAAGACCCCGAGTATGGCACCAGCTCCGACTTCAAAGATCACATTGACTGTACCTTTTACTCCTACTCTTTCACTTAACCTAGTATATATGCCTACATATTTTCGGTCAAATCCTGGGTTGCAGAATTACGATCTTCTTCGCTGTTTTTGAGTCGTTTGACATACTTAGTTTGTGCAGCTGAGTGTTGATTCCAGTTTTCTGAATTTGCAGGAAACATGTTTCAGTGTTGTTCAAATATTAGTTTTGTTGATGGGAAGCCTGATGTATGGTACAGAGTTTTAGATGAATATGTCCTTTTGGTAGCTTTGAAATGTTATAGACATTTGTTTCTTTCTTCTCGATTCGACAATCTGCATCGTCTTTCACCACAGAAAACTGAGCTAACTGCCTGAAACTGAACTCGTAGCCGTAATCAAGTCTTGCCCGTCTCTGTTTTCGTTTCTTCTGTTCATTGCATTTCTTCCACTCTTTGTTTCATTTTTGTTGGCCTCATTAATAATATATGAATAAAGTTATTAATTCTATTATTCTATTGGATTTGTTTTGTAACTTTGTTTAACATTTTAAATAATTGATAATTTTCTTTTTAGAATTTAGTTGGAAGGAAGTTGAATGTTTGTCTTTTGTGATGAATGCAATGGATTTCTATAATGACTTGTGATGTGGTTACTATATATTAGTTTTCAGTATTTTTATAGTTTTCAGTATTTTTATTTTATAAATTTCTTATATCTACAATTTTTTTTGATTTTATTCTCTAGTGCGCTTTTATTGTTCCGAACAAGCGATTTTTTTGCGATTGGCATTGAAGCTAGAAGCAAGAAATCTGCGTTTTGAGGTGGGTGTACTTGACTAGTGGTTAGAATTTTGCTTTAATTGAAGAGAAACTGATTGAAATGGTTTTTCTATTTGCATTATTTTATGTATGCATAAAGATTCATGGAAAGCAGTAATAACTTTGGCCTTAGTTTAGGAGGTTTTTATGGAGATTTTAGACCTAAGTAAATGCCCAAGTGATTGTTTAAATGAATTTTACTGTCGTCCAGTAATAAACTCACTATCAGTCTGTCACTATGGTTTTATAATCTGATAACTGCTGCAGCTTAACAATCTTCCACTATGAATTGTCTGCTGCTTATATTGAGTTCCTCTTATTCAATCTGGCGTGGGATAAAAAACACAAAAAAATAACAATAAAGAGCATAATCGTGGATGCAATAATCACCGTAAGGGAATCTGTTTACAGAGATGTCTTTGTTTATAACTAAATTACAAGTTTTAGTTTCTTTTTTTTATGTAACAAGTTTAAGTTTCGAAATATAAGCTAAATATACACTTCAATTCAGCAGGAACATTTGAAATCTTACTTAAGTGTGGTTCTAAACAAATTTTGATTAACTTTGATACTTACGTGAAATCTGAATTAACATTTGTACATATATTTATTCTCAATAACATGTGTAAGATGCCATCAATATTAAATTAGTACCAGAATACAAGCGCTTCTTTAAATTTCATGAATAAATGTTCTTTTTTTTAAATTACCCTTTGTTGATGGGGTTGTTTACGCGTCAATATCACAAATTAGGCCATGGAAAATGAATTCTACAAGATGCATAGTATATAAAATAATGTCTTTAAATGGGAAAATAAGTATATGTGAATGCAACTACAGATAAAGGTGCGAGTTTATATTTGGCATTTGTACTTTATGTTTATACTATATATCAGTTTTTAGTGTTTTTATTTTAAAAAATTCTTGTACCCGAAATTTCTTTTGAAACTTTTCTATAGTGGGATTTTATTGTTCCGAGTAAGTGCTATTTTTGTGCTTGGGCGTTGAAGCGAGAAGCAAGACATTTGAGCTTCGAGTGCGTGCTCTCTGACTACAATGGCTAGAATTTTTTCAGGTGTGCCATAGCCTCTTATATAAATATATGTCTTTTCTCCATTCACATCAATGCCAAGCGCAAAAAAGAGCTTTTCTAAAGCGCACAAGAAAAAAGTTTCATTAAAAATTGTAATGTACAAGAAAATTATAAAAGAAAAACACTGAACACTAATATATAGTAAAAACATCGCAAGTCACTATAGAAATCCTCTGCATTCATAGCAAAAGATAAACATTTAAAGTCCTTTCAACTAATCGGAAAAGAAAAGTTTCAAACATTTAACATGCTAAACAAAGTTACAAATTGGTTATTTACTTTTAAGTAAGTTCCATTTCAAATTGTAAGCTAGAGTTTAATAGCAGCAAGTTCCATAAAGTAACTAATTAAAGCACAGCAAAGAGTGACGTGAGATCAGTGATTAGATATGGGAAGAGAAGTATCAACACCACTCAAACAAGAAAAATCATTGACAACGATTGTTAATTCCAGGCAAAAATCAAGCAGTAGGGCACTAGGATCTTTTGCCAAGCTAATGAATGCATATAAGAGCATAATCATAAAAATTTGATAGTTGTAGTTCAGCACCTGCTCTGATTCTAGGTGTGAATCACATGTTAATTGAGAAAGTTACACTTTTAACATAGCATATTGATGTGGTAACATACTGCCTAAGGAAAAAAGGTATGTACTGCCAAAGGATCAACTACAGCTTCACAACTATGGATGTTGCTTTTGATTCAATGCCAACATGAGTCAAGAAAATGATGGAAAAGCTACACATCAATCAGACTTTGAGAAGCAAGATTAGTGAATCTAATCTGATTACAAAAATGATGAAAGGAATGGGATTAAAGTACAGAAAGGAATGGTGCAAATTCGATAATGTGTTCATACGCATAATGGCTCGAACCAACCACTGGATACTCGGGAGATTCGAGATACCATCTCGAAAGCTCTACATAAATGACTCCTTAGGCAGGAGGTTGACAAATAACGAAACAACACAAGCCGCCGAACGACATGCTGCAGTAATACCCTATTACTTGGACAGATGTGGGATACTGAATGGAAGAGAAGGCATCAAGGAATGTGAAGCCTACATGAGAGAGAATCCACTCGACCCACTCGAAATTACAATGGTCAAGGACTTGCCACAAAAATTTACAAGGTATGTCTAAAAACTCAACTCAATTCATTTGAAAAAAACTTTTTCAAAAACCAAAAAAACTTATTTGCAAACACAACAAATTGCAGGGATTGTGGCATCTATATTCTAAGCTTCATAGAATATGTAATTGAGGAAAAACCAATACCAAAGGATCTTGACATCAATCTCCATAGACTAAGGTTGGCCCTCACCTTTTACAAGAAAGAGAGACCTCAACATCGAAAGTGACTGAAAAAGCAAACCAACAAGATCAAAAGGAAGAAAAAAGATGGAAATATGTTTCATCTTCAATTTTTTGTCATTTTTACTAAAACAAATTGTTTAGTTTTTAGATGATGAAGTTATTTTGAACTATTTTAGTCCAGAATTATGAAAATTATAAATGTTTTAATTCATGTAAAAAATGAGATTACATTGCCTATTTGAAAAGTGTATGAAGAAACTTGTATGTAACTAGTAGGGAGAAGGAACTGGTATGGAAAAACTATATGAAGTAAATGGTAGGTAACTAGTAGGAACGTGCTAGCTAGAATTTTTTTAATGAAAGATAATTAACAATGGATTGGAAAATAAAATCATTTGTGCTAAAAATTAAAGTTTGAAGAATCTTGTATGTAACTGGTATGAAAGTAACAAGAATATTTCACATTCGCATCGACAAAAAATCCGTTGCTAATTACAGATTTTGAGTTGATTTCACATCCAAAACAGCGTTAGCGTCGACCTTGCGACAGAAAATGAGTCAAAGTTATAATGCTTGACACTAAATATTTAGCGTTGATACTTTATTTGTCGAAGCAATTTAGCGACAGTAATGCCGTCGCTAGTTTTATTCTATTTTGTGTTGTAAGATTCATTTTGACGCTAAATGGAGTCCACATGTGAATCACTATGTTGAGGCTAGTTTTGTCGTCGCTAAAATGGACGCTAACAATCAGATGCTATGTTGATGCTAACTTTGTCGTTACTAAATTGACGCTAACATTTGGACGCTATGTTGACGCTAAATGTCACTAAGTACAAATGGCATCAGTTTTGTTTGTACGGTCATTTTTCTTCTAAAAATATTGAAGAGAGCTCCCGTATTAGCTGAGACATTAATACGACAACCAATAAAAAAAGATTAAAATTAATGATAAATACAAAGAAACTAAAACTCATAACAATATTGTCTCACACAAACCATCAAAGAAATCACAAGGAATGTTTACATCAACTTAAAATTGAAAGCATTAAGATGAATTAAATCTTTCAATTTTCTTTATCAATTTCGCAAAAATAACATAATGTTAGGTAAGAAATGATACTAAGAAAATCAGACTAAGGTCAATGTCATGGACACCTAAAACTCAAACAAATAATAAGTGTAGCTACCGGAATTTAACCAAAACCACATTGTACGCTACAACTGAAGTCTAAGAGTTTGAGATGCATCCTTATGAACGTGCAACTATATATATGTGTACTTAATTGTGTTTTATGTACATCCTTGTTCACGCCAACTTAAGCATCAAATTTTACCTGTTGAATGAGTACTGCTACTTCCAAGTCCTTTTCATGCTTTCTACCCTCATTGATTTTATAGTTATTTGTTTTCTAATTATGCAAATACACAATCACAAATTTACAAGATATGAATCTAATACTAAATAAAAAATTATGAAGAAACTATGTTGTTTAAAATGGTTAGACATCAACAACTCCAAGCTACATAGAATTTTATTTACTCTAAATATCTGAATTTAGTACTTTGTACATAAATATATTTGAACGAAACATAAGTAAACTACACAAAAATAACCAATAAGACCAACTTAAAAACGAAGCATATATGATAAAAGTTTATATGATACTCTTAAAGGATCAAATTGATACTCTAAGTTCTATTTTACCAAATTAACCCTTATCCAAACTGTTCAAGAGTATTACCGAAAAAATAAAATGTACACATTACATCAATCTTAAAATTCAACGTCGAATTTCTTCATTGAAATTTGAGATGGCATAATTTGGAAATGATAATTTTTTTTTTCAAAATGCTTAATTTTTGTATCTGAAAACTATCGATAGTAAACCTAGCACCACACAAGTCAATTATTAGTTTAGTTCCTTTATAGTAGCCATAATGGTAAAACTACAACAAGAAAGAAATGTAAGGAGTGATTGAAAAGTAAATCACAAGTTTCATGTCCTATTGCTAATCTAACTTAAATCTAATATCTCTTACAGTTAAGTGCTAAATAGAGTTTGAATATTGAACTAAGATTATCTTCAAAAATCTACTTGCAACAATATACATGAAAGAGACTCTACTTGCAACAATATACATGGGCTCACCAAAACCAAAATTAATTTCACTCTCTCCATCATAGCTTTTAATCAGCATCAATTCTCCTCTTTTTAAGATAAATCGTCGAAAGCAATAGATTACTATTATACAAACACAACCCAAATTAACAATAACTACGAACAAGAGCCTCCAAACAACTGAATAGAATTAGGTATGGACTCAATTCTATTAAACATCAAAGAGAAAATAACTTACTCTTGTTATCATTCTATTCATGTGACGAATCTGAAGCAAATAAAAGTAGCTCTGAAATTAAAAATAAGATTAATATCCGCCATTTATTCTAGTTGAGCCAATAAAGAGCTATTCAACTTGCAAAATGAAAATAAAAGGAACAACCACATGAATCAAATTGCAGAACTATATATCACCGTATTAAAATTTCTAGGGTCTGAAGCTTTGCCTGAAGTATCTCAACGAACCAAGAGCTGAAGCTATGTAAAAGCGTTTAATTGTTTGTATCCAGTTATATTCACGCCGCGAACAACATAATTTCACATTTGTAAAAGAAAAAATAATATATAATTATTTATCTCAAAAGAAGCTGAAATACTAGACGAAGAACAAAAATAAGCAGTTAAAGAAGATAAAAAGAAATAAAAAGGGAGAGCCAAGAAGACAAACTATTTGATTCATTGAGAAGATATTGAAATCTAGAGGAGAAGGAAGATCTTAAAGTAGAAAAGCATTAATGTGGTGGAGCAAGAGAAGTATAGGGCATTGAAGACGGAGAAAAAGTGTGAGAGGCGGCCAATTAGGTTTGGATGGGTGTGAGAGACCTAATTTATAACACATACAGAGACCACATCGCGTCAACATTTAAACATATTTAATTTTTTGATTGCAAAGTTCCCCCCCAAAAGCTAGGATGAGTGGGGAATTTTTTTGTAACATTTTTAATTTTCGACACTATGTCGACGCAAAAGTTACCCATAATAAAAGGCGACGCTAATTCATCTCTAATAGTGTCAACAAGAGTCACCTCTAAAATATGTGGTCGCTAAGTCAACGCAAATTTATAACTCACATTCGACTAAGTTTTTGTAACAGATTTTGACTCTAATTCGATGCTAATTTGTCGCTATTAGAGTCAAAAATTATGTCGACGCTATGTTTTGACGCTATTTAGCTATTTTCTGGTAGTGTTAAACTGAATAGCAACTGGTAGGAACAAAACTTATAAATAAACTAGTAGGTAACTGGTATGAAGAAATCAAACAACCATAACTTGTATGAAAACTAACCATATCTTGTATGAAAACTAGCTAATTGTAGGAAACTAGTAGTATATAACTGGTATGAAGTTGCAAACAGGAATAAAAAAGGTGGTATGTAACTGGTATCTAACTAGTATGAAGCTTCAAAATGAATTTAGAAAGTGGTATGTAACTGGTATCTAACTGGTATGAAGCTGCAAAACAAATTTAGAAAGTGGTATGTAACTAGTATAAAGTTGAAAACTCAGGAAAAAAATGTTGAGATGAAACAACATAAGAAAACTACATAACTTGTATGAAAAAAATAATCATTTGTGCTAAAAAAAAGTTTGAAGAATCTAGTATGTAACTGGTATGTAACTAGTATGAAATAACTGAATAGCAACTGGTAGGAAAAAATACGTATGAAGAAACTAGTAAGTAACTGGTAGGTAACTAGTATGAAGAAATCAAACAACCATAAATAGTATGAAAAAATCTACATATTGTTTTCTTACAAGTGATTTCAACAAAAAAAACCAAAAAATAAAGAAAAAATTACAAAAGCATCCGAGTTCGAAAACACAAAAATGGTTAAACTAGAATCGCAAATTATATGTTCATAACAACAAAAAAAAACTAAAAAAATCACTTCGCCCTCGGACATGTTCTCCTATTATGGCCACAACCACAAGAACTACAATGAACGCTGACATACCTCCTAGTCTCCTAAGAAGCCCTAATTCGTTGTTTCCTCGGCCTCCCAACCCTAGCAACGGAGGTTGGAGGTAGAATTACTTGATCTGAAATATCTCGTGGAATGTCCCAATCATCTCTTGAAGGCATAGGATATACAGTTTCTGCATAAGTTGCAACCATCTTTTCTTTCATGAAGTAAGCGGAACAATAATTAACCGAATCTAAACGGTTCTTCTGTATGACAGCAAGCGCATGAGCACAAGGGATCTCATCAACCTGAAACATATTACATATACATGTACGTAGTTCCATATCAACGATGTAACTAAAACCATTCCTCTTGACCAAAACCAGATGATCAGTAGATGCTTGCACCTTAAAAAACACAAAAAAGAAGAAAAAAACAAATCAATCACCACAAAAAAAACTTACAAAACGATGAAAAAAAGACAATATAAAAAAACATAACAAGCCATAACATACTTCCATTTTTGCAGCTAAATCATACATTTTCAGAATCCGTTTATGATACCTCTTAGTGAGATCTGTTGTTTTTTTTTCGTAATGTCTCTATTAGTTTTAAAGAGCTTCTACACCATATTTCGCAAGAAAGCAACAACTGACGAAATTGGGAGGCTCTTCTACACTCGTCATAGAATTAGTGACTCCACGTTGTTTAATGTCATTGCACTGTACCTATTACAAGTTGAGTGTGCTCGGCTCCATTTTGCCACACCAGCCTTGATAAAAAAAGTTTGAATCCCTTCATTTATATTAGCCAAAAGAGCCATATTCCTTTCAAAATAACTGATGTTGTATGAATATGCTGTAAGTTTAAATATTTTAGCCATCTCCAATGTGTTGCTTCTGTATTTAGTTTTTAGGTTTTGTAACAAGTGATAGGTGTAGATTCCATGCATTACACTAAGTAATACTATATTGCAGCCATTTTCAAAACTTGGATGGCGATATGAAACAACGATCATATCAGGTCTCTCACCAAATGCGGACCTAAACTGATGGAAAAACCATTCCCATGACTCATCATTCTCTCCATCAACAATGGTAAAAGCAAGAGGGAAAATCATCTCTACAAAAAATGTTTTTGTAGGAAATTAAAACATAAAAAAGTATTAGAAAAGCTAACTAGTTGCTAAATGGTAGGCAACTAGTATGAACTAGTTTAAAAATAAAATCTAGTATCTATCTGGTAAGAAACTGGTATAAATGAAATATCCAAATAAACAAGAGAAAAAGGCCACATGAATATACATAAAACTTTTGGAACCTTGCATGTATGACATATTTTAACAAATTTAACTGATTAAAATATAACTAACAACAAAACATAAGAGAAAAAAAAAGAAAAAGAAATATATTACCTGCCGCATCATATGCACTAGCACATAAGAGCGTAACATTGTAACATGTCTTCAAAAATGTCGCATCCACAACGACAATGGGTCTACAATGCTTCCACCCTTGAATACATGCATTTAATGCCATGAAAAGTACTTCAACCTATCTTTGTCCATCACGATGTTAAGAATATAACTAGGGTAAGTTTTTGTAATCATATACGTCATACTAGGCAAAGTTCTATAAGATTCATGTGGTGTGCCTCTAATCAACTTAAGCGCTTCTTCCCTAGCACGCCATGCTTTTTGATAGTTTATGTCTGCACCCAATCTTTCCTTAACAACACTAACAATATCAGCAGGATTGTAAATAATCTTCTCACTTAAATATTTATTCTTAATATATTTGGCAATTATAGTTCTTGTTTCCTACCTCTTTCCACTATTTATAAGGTCAACGTTGCAAGAGTGATCCTCGCAATACCTCTTAACAATAAAAGCTCCATTGCATTTATGCTTTGATGATCTAAAAAACCAAGAGCAGTTTGGATCAATGCAGTTGAGGTAATACTACTTCTCACATGATTTCTGAACTTTGAATTGAAAGTTATTATTTATAGCGTAAAAAGTCATCACATCTTTCAAGATCGATTTGTCCTTAAATACTTGTTTAACATTCACAATATCAATCGTAGATTCAGAAATCTCTACATCCTCAACATCATCTTCAATGGAATCTTGCTCAACCAAGCAATTCATCCCACCCATTGCTTTGTTTGTGATATTCTGAATGTAGAGTTCATGCTCATCACATTAATCAGGTCAACAATTTGAACTCGAGGGACAAACATCAACATTCATCCCATTTTCAATTATATCAACTTCAAGTATAGCAAACTCATGTTCTGGTTCTACATCAAGCACTAAAAAAAGAGCAAAATATGATCGAAGTTAATACAAGTTAGAGCAAAACTAGAGCAAAATAACAAAATATGGACGAACTTAAATACCAGTTACAGCAAAAAATACAAGATAATACTAGTTAAACACCAGTTAACTACCAGATTCTAACAAGTTACAGACACCTACAAACTTAATACCAGTTAGATACTAGTTACCTACCATATTTTAATTATATGCATACAAATGAAAAATTAATACCAGTTAGATACTACACTATGCCATAGATGGCCTGTCGCAACCAAAATGGCTGGTTTTGCATCGAAGTGTTGCTAATTTTGATGGAAAAAATGATTTTTTGAAACACATAAAAGTGTTGCAATAGATATTTTTGTTGATTAAATACACTTTCATCACAACACTTTAAGTTTAACAGTTGCAAAAAACTCTGTGAACAGTGAATTAATAAGGGCGGGAAGTTTGCCGCTAAACATTTGGACGGAAATTTTTTATTAAAAAATAAAAAAATAAAAATTAATTAACAAAATATATATATCACAGTTCTCTCCTCCTCTCATTTTTCAATCTCACTTGTTGTAAAGCCTTTACAATGGCCACAGCTCAGGAAAAAGCGACACCTCCTTGTTGCTCTAAATCCACCGCTGTCGTCGCAAGCTTTCCCTTAGTCGCAGCTAGAAAAGCGGCCACTGCGGTGACCGACATTTTGTAGGATTGAAGCGCCGGTACTAAAACAAAGGATCTGATCCGTGATAGAGTTGCAATGGCATCCTTGATCCGGCTGGTTGATTCACTCACTGATCCTCCGCCGCCTCCACCAGCTTTCGCCTCCTCTAAAGGTAAAAAGAATTAGACCTAGTTTAAACATTTATTAGACCTAGATGGGGTGACCTTTTCTTTCTTCTCTAACTCCGTTTTGGCTTACTCTATGTTTGGGCATTGTGGTTCCCTACAAACTATATGAGGTAAAGTTCCAGGGGCGATTTTATTATTTGTTTATTTGAATTAATAACATGTCCATGATGCTGCTATC